>JZKD02S2355211.1:267173-281617 GCA_000966675.3 Picea glauca | reverse complement strand
GGAGTTCCACCGATGCCTCTGCATCCTCAAGGTCCGAAACCCTGCACACTCAATGAAACTGAGTCAATAGCACCTGTATATAGCAATAGTAAAACATCCTATCATAAATCATGACTCATCATCATCAAGGTTAAGTGGTTCATCATAGTAAAAATCCAGATCACTTGTGAGAAAGTGTCCTCAATAATAAGTTTTCTTAGTGCGCCAGAGCGGGATGTTACATACACCCCCTCTTGGTCTAAACTTTGTCCCGAAGTTTCATAGTATAAATGCCGAAATAAAGGTATCATAGTATCATAAGTCTATCTATCAAACAAAAATGGAAACTGCTGGCACATATCATAAGCGTCCTCCCAGGTCGCCGAGTGCGGACTATAACTGTCCCACTGGACCTTGACCTGATCTACCGTTCGATGTCGTAACTTTTGAACGCAATGATCTAAGATGCGGACTGGCTCAACCATGAGCGCTTCCTCGTCCAATACCTACAAGGAACTCATATCAATCACGTGTGTAGGATCACTAATATAATGTCTCAAAACATATACATGAAAAACATCATGCATATGCCTCAAAGAATCAGGCAAGGCTAGTCGATAGGCCATGGGCCCCTTTCTTTCCACAATCTCAAAAGGTCCCACAAACCTAGGAGAGAGTTTAGATCCCTTTCCAAACTTGATAGAACTCTTATGTGGTTTAACCCGCAAGAGGACACGATCGCCGACCTCATAACTACGGTCGACTCGGTGTGCATCCGCATAACTCTTCTATCAATACTGCGCTTCTTTCATCCTTTGTCTTATGGTTTTCATTTGCTCTTCCATTTCTTGGATCGCTTCTGGTCCTACCAGGACCCTATCCTCAAGACAATCCCAACTCAAGGGCGTCTGACACGGTCTCCCATAAAGAAACTCAAAAGGCACCATCTTAATGGTGCTCTGGTAACTGTTGTTGTAAGCGAACTCTACTAGTGGCAAGAATTTCTCCCAACACTTTTGTTGGTCCATCACGTACATGCGTAACATGTCTTCAGGGGTTTGGTTCGTTCGTTCTGTCTACTCATTAGTCTCTAGGTGATACGTAGTACTAAAGTTATGTTGGGTTCCCAAGGCCTCTTGGAAACTCATCCAAAATCGTCCAGTAAACATCGATCCTCGATCGGATATAATCTTCTTAGGCACACCATGCAACCTCACAATCTCACTGATGAAAAATCTAGCAATGTCAGGTGCCTAATACATTGTACGCATAGGAATAAGGTGATCACTCTTCGTCAGAGTGTCTACTACTATGAAAATCGAGTCATGTCTCCTTACCGTCAGTGGCAATCCAACAATAACATCCATCGAAATGACCTCCCATTTCGATTCCAGAATGGAATGTGGTTGTAGTAATCCTGCTGGGTGTCTATGTTCAGCCTTTACCTATTGACACTCCAGACACCTGGCCACATAGTTAACTATGTCGGCCTTCATTCCCCTCCAGAAGAATAAGGGTCTAAGATCTGCCCTCATCTTCGTGACTCCTGGGTGAGCCATGTAAACTTCTCTATGAGCCTCGCTCAGGATCAACATCCTCAACTCGTCGTTTGGCGGTATGTAAATCCAACCTCTAAACCTCAATAACCCATCGCTATCAAATGAAAATCCCTCGTATCGTGGCACCATCATGGTGTTTTGTCTGATAAAACCCTCGACCTCCTTGTACCAGTCATCATCACGCTGTAAGGTGAGAATCTTCTCACGTAGATTCGTTTGAAGAGGCAACACCGAAAAGATGCATGGCCTCTGACTCAAAGCATCTGCCACTCAGTTCATTGTTCCCTTTATGTAAGTAATCTCAAAGTCGTACTCACTAGGCAATTCCGACCAACGCCATTGTCGCGCGTTTAGGTCTCTTTGCGTAAAAATGTGTTGTAGTCCACAATGATCAGTCTTTAATTCAAATTTTCATCCAACAAGGTAGTGTCTCCAAACCTTCAAGGCATATATGATGGCGAATAAATCCAAATCATGCGTCGCGTAGTTCTCTTCATGCCTTCTCAGTTTCCTTGAAATGTAAGCAATCACTCATCCGTCTTGCATCAAGACTCCGCCTAAACCTTCCTTGGATGCGTCAGTGCATACCAAGAAGTCTGTGTCCATGTCAGGGACTTTTAGTATTGGCACTGTTGTCAACAACTCTTTAAGCCTCTGAAATGCTTCCACGCATTTCTTGGTCCAAACAAACTTCTTGTTTTTCTTCTGCAATTCCGTGATCGGATTTGCTATCTTTGAAAATCCCTCGACAAACCGTCGATAGTATCCTTCTAAACCCATAAAACTATGCACTTCTGTGACATTCGTCAGTGGAGGCCATTCCATAATAGCCTCAACCTTTGTTGGATCCATGGCAATACCTTCACCGGAGATGACATGCCCTAAGTAGTGAATCCGTGATTGATAAAAAGAGCATTTGGACAACTTCCAATACAATTTGTGTTCTTGCAGACACTATAGTACCAAGCACAAGTGCTCATCATGCTCCTCCGTCGTCCGAGAGTAGATCAAAATATCATCAATGAATACTTGGACGAACTTGTCCAAGTACTCACGGAACACCCCGTTCATCAAACTCATAAATACTCCTGGGGCATTTGTCAGTCCAAATGGTAAAACCGTAAACTCATAATGTCCAAATCTCATTTTAAAGGCGGTCTTAGGGATGTCATCCTCCTTGATCCGCAACTGGTGATACCCTGATCACAAATCAATCTTGGAGAACACCATTGCACCCTTCATTTGATCGAACAGATCATCAATTCTCGGCAAGGGATACTGATTTTTGATTGTAGCCTTGTTCAGTTGACGGTAGTCAATGCAAATTCTCCATGATCTGTCCTTTTGTATGAAAATAACAGGTGCCCCCCATGGTGACACACTAGGACGTATTAGTCCGAGGTCCAGGAACTCCTTCAGTTTCATTTTCAACTCTTGCAACTCCGGGGTCGACATCTGATAAGGCATTCTTGCTATCGGTTCGGTCCCCGGTTTCAGGTCTATGGTAAACTCCAATTCCCTTTCCGGCAGCATCCTAGGTAACTCCTCTGGAAATATGTCCACAAACTCCTTCACCACTGGAAGGCGTTCTAGACCTTCCTCTACTCCCTTTTCGTTTAGCGCAAGGATCACATAAATCTTGCACCCCTTGTGCATACTCTTCCATAATTGTAAAGAAGAGACGAACCTCAGGGAGACTCCTTGGTTCCGGCCTATAATCACATGTCTCTGTCCTTCATCATCAACCAAACTCAACCATTTTGTCTTATAGTTGAGTATCGCCTCATGCGATTCCAACCAATCCATACCAATCATGATGTCATAAGATCCCAAGATCGTGATGTACAAGTTTACCCTCGTGAAAAACTCTCCCAGGTTAAGTGCACAACCCGTAACCTTTCCTCCAACCTTCTATTTGGCTCCTGAAGCCATCTTGACGAAGCTAAACCTGTCCTGTTCGACTGCCTTTACCTTCATCCTTTTTAGCACTGCACCAGAAATGAAACTCTCAGTAGCACCTGGGTCTATCAAAAAACTAAGGGTTTGGTCAGTGACAGTACCTGTCGTCTCGAGAACAGTCCACTGGTGTTCTGCCTGGCAGTTATTCACCGCTGCATGAATCCATTGGGCCTTGCCCATATCTCCCACTGTAGTGGGTCTGGCTGATCTAGACACTCTGGTCCTCTCCACAGTACAGTCACGCTGGTAGTGTGGCTCCCCACACATCCAACACCCCTTCTTCAGCCCAGTAGTCCTGGTACCTGAAGTAGAAGACGACGGCCCACCGGCCTGGAACCCTGGTCTGTTCTGCTGAATAGGCCTAAACTGTTGCTTCTGCGGGTGATGTTGTTGTTGATGTTGTGGTCCCCGATAAGGTGTCCGCTACTGAGGCGATGGCCGTCGGGGTGCAATGAAAGTGGATCCCCCTGGGAAGCCACGATATCCCGGCGTATGTCTTCTTGGTGTCTGGTGCTGTGGTGTACCAGATGAACCCTACTCTACTGGTCTTGTTGGAGCCTTGGTCTGACCCCCACTGATAAGCTCCTCCTCTACTATGAGGGGCTTCTGGACGACATCGTGCAAGGTTTGAGGCATCAAGATCCTAACCTTTGCATGCAGGCTACCGTTAAGGCCAAACATGAACCTGTTGACCTTGAGATTCTCAGTGTTAAGGTGCGGAGCATACCGGAGTAGCTCCATAAATGTGCCTCGTACTCGGACACTATACGAACCCCTTGTCATAATGCGTTGAACTCATTGAGCTGATGCTCAATGAATTCCTCTGAAAGATACCTCTCTCGGAACCGTTCCTCGAACAGTTCCCATGACATGTCTTCGATGGCCATGTTCAGCTGCGGCAGTAGCGTCTTCCACCATAGAAGAGTGCTCCCCTTCAGTTCAAAGACCACCATGTGGACCTTCATGTTGGAGGTATAATCGCAAAGTGCGAAGCACATCGCCATAGTCTCCAACCATGCCTCGACGACTGCATTGTCTGGGGCACCAAAGAAATCAGGAAATTTAACCTTCTCGAGTTCACGATGAATGCTATCAGTAACGGCTGGTACACGTGGCAGAACCTCGACGGGTGTCGGTGCCCTGGCCTCATCTCTATCCAAGCGGTTGATCAGTGCCTTGTACATGCGCTGAACATATCTCATCATCCAGACCACGTCGTCCACTTCTATCTTCTCCTGTCTGAGAACCTGCTTGCCTCCCTGGGGGTTAGACCCCTCAGACATGGATGCTACTGGAGGCATCGCGCCTCCTTCCCTGGCACCCCGTCGCTGCCTTCGTGACGTCCTCTAACCATGATTACCTACACGCACAAAATCAACTCGATCAGGAACAATATAATCAATCCAATCATGTCAACGAAAGACGTAGCGAATCCCAAGTCGTAGGTCGAACCTAGCTTTGATACCATCTGTAACAAGCCTCCCATTCATCACGACTACAAACCTCAGATAACAAGTGATTTTTTTTGTGTGTGTGTTTTTAACCAGTATGTGCGCGCGTACAAGGGATCAAACATATTCGACTCTACTTCGCCACCTGACGACTAACAAGATGCAACCACCCTGATCACAACAAGAATACATAATGCGCACAACAAGTGACTGCAAGCATTAAACGACCATAGACATAAGGCACACAATAAGTAACTGCAAGCATTGAATGAAATACTGTGTTATGTACAATACGAACACAGATGGAAGAATCCATAGTAGTTGATTTTACTATTTCTGCACAGGAAAGCAGGGCATTTAATCTTAGTTCTCTGCTCCGGAGAGAGAGAATGTCAGATAGGCTCCTGGGCGACTACTCAGACAGAAACTAGTAATCTCTATCAGGAGGTCGCAGTGGTGGGAACTCTACCTTTAAAGAGCCCGCGACTACTGATATGACCTTAGAGGTGTGTCGCAAGAGTGGAAACCATGCCTTTAAAGGGCCCAAGACTCTTGATACGACATTGGATTTTTTACACAGAAAATAATCACATAATCATTATTCCATAATCGACAATGCATTTTAAATTTAGCACTACTAAACTTACTAGCTTTAGTATTATTATTCCCATTAATATTATTTTTCCCATAATAGAAAAAGCATTAAAATTAACCTCCACAGACATTAACTTTCCATAAACTATAAAGCATTTTGAAATTAGCACTACAATCCATCATCTCACAACACATTCAATTACATTAACATGTCATTAACGATTCATCACATTACAATTCATTACAGTTTGGACATAAATTACGGTAACAATGCTATTACATAAATTTACCATAACTCAACAATCTAAATAATCCGCAACATTACATTGATGTGTTTCTAACCCTAAAATTACCTATGATTTACAATACAAGAACATTACTCTTATGTGATTCAAGACAATACATTTTAAGGACATTACCTTTATACTTTACCACAATGATCAATGCATAACAGTTCCTTCTTAAATGAATACATAACACAATCCATTTTAAATAAATGATTAAAGGAAATAAATCCCTTCTTTAAGGAGATAAAACTCACCAACTAGGCTTCCCAAATTATTTAAAATCACAATTACTCTAACTACTACAACTCACAATCATTATGGCTTTAAAATAAATAGCATCGTATTTTTTTTTTCTAAAACATCAATGGTGACAGAGCCTTCAAGGATTACATAATTCTAATATCACAATACTCTAATTACTACAGTTTGCAATTAGTATCGCATCAGTAAATAACAATAGTAATTACATAAATGTAACCGAATATTCATAAATTCCGGGAAGGTAACAAAATATTTTTCTATTCTGTTGGAGAGTATTTTGTTTTTACTCCTCACTAATGAATGATAAAGTCTTGGCATACACTTTATTTTGAAGGGTTAAATGCACAACAATCACAGCTGCCTAGGGTAGGACTAACACACAGTCAATGCCATAAACGGGCTCTATGTTCTCCATTCACGAGGATACTAACAACATTGAACTTTGACTTGGCAATTTAATCGAGGATGTAACTAATCTCATCCGCTTGCATAAGGTCTGAATTAGCCATAAAATTATTTCCCAATCATCATATGCATCCCATTTATTAACAAGGACATTATACACAACTCAAGGTTAAAAATTATGCCCGCATATACTTACTCATCCCATCTAAAATTTGATCGTTAGTACCATCTAACTAGGAATTAACGGTAAGTGAAACATTGAAAGTATCAAGGCAGAATGCTAACAGAGAACAAGTTAGGAACAACCGTAATCTCAACGTGTTGTCTAGCTAAAGACCGAACTGCTAGGAAATGAATTAACCTAAATGACTACAGGAAACTGCTGTGAACAAGTGTAATTAAATCTGGTTATTCGCAAGTCAACCGTCACCTAAAAATGTTCCACTTCCCCAATAGTCGCACAGTTAAGATTTCCTTAAATAAATAAATCACTGCATTAACAACGCTTCTTATCAGCAGGGCTGACACTATCGATGTAAATAAAAACATCGCTGCAAGCATAAATCGAGGAAGGGCACCCTCAACTGCAACCCTCAACTACCATAAACCCCTGAAAAGAGGGTGAAAAAAAAAAGAAACTGCTGCAATACCATAGCTCAAATCTCTCTACCACAACTGCATTGTACCCATTGCTGAAATGGTGTGCCCATTGTGCGATCGAAGCCAAGGTTGTAGTTCTGTGGGATATGGATCGCCCAACCCTGTCCCTCAACCAAAAGGGGTTTTACCTTCAAGTTGTACATGAGAGCCACAGAAGTTGGGTCGCTGCCCAACCTAGGCCCTAAATGCACATCTGCGCTGTGGAAAAATCACTAAGGGGTTGGGGGTAAAGGGCGACTAGACTCACGGTAAGCATGCTGGCCTCAGAAGATGCCTCAAAAAGATCTACGCTTGTCCAGAGCAGTCAGTACGTCCAACGTATTGCAGTAGGCTGGGAACGTGGCAAAGAGACATAGTCATAGAGATTCATTGAGTGAAGGGTAGACACCATAACAGGTAGCATTTAACACAAGGGAAAAAGTTCACGCATCTAACAAATAAAGATATGGAGGTGGATGTGAATCAATGAATGAATATGCAGTTAAGGGATCGAGGGTAGGACGCACATTTGGATTCAAATCGTTCTAAAATTTCTGCTAAAATTACATTTCCTATACCGGGAAACGCAGAACATGAAAATTGTAGTCCCAACGATGAAACAAAAGTAAGATTCAACACAGACAAGGGTAGGGAGAATCAATGCAGATCTAAAACTGACCATTGAGTAAACACAGATTTAAATATGTCCAAAACTATGAAATGTAGGGTTAAACTTTATTCATCAATACATCACAACAAACGCAGAGCATAGTTAAATACCACCCCCTTTCTCCTTTTTACATCTCTGGGGCACCGAGATTGACAAGCTGACAACAACTAGGTAATGCCATATCGGAAGAAGCAAACCTAACAATCAGATTTCCCTACCCAATACATATGCAGCTTTAGATCATAAATTCTAATGCATTCTACTCTAGAAAATAAAAGTCATACCATTGCCTTATTGTCTGCTTCAGATGACATCCCGCGCTCTGTTCCGTGTCCCGTGCTCCGTGCCACTCCCACTCATTGACCGTAGAGACCTCACCGGTACCTTCCAACCAATCTCTAGGGGTACTCTGCTTCCCCCTTAGCCCCCCGATTCGTAAAGGGGCCACACAAATCTAGATGGTAAGTCTAGCTTTCCATCTCGCCTCGCAAGGCCGAGCTACCACTCCTATCCAAGATGAAAAATCCCAACTCCCCACAAGTAATAAGTCAAGTCACAAATTCGGCAGTGTAACGTTACTCTTACATCTGATCCCCTTCTTCCTCATCTTCCTTTTCTTTTATAGAGTTTTTCCAACCTCCAACTTTCCCTAATCACATTTTAATTAAGTTTTAATAAAAATATTCTAAATATTCTCCTTCGCACAAGTGTCGTCCATCCCCCTTTTTCCTCAAATGATTATTTTCTTTAAATTATTAAATTACTCATTTCCCTCACCCACCTAGAGTTGCTCCTAAATTTCCTCCTAGGTGTTCCTAGATCCCCTTACATGTTTTAAATAATTTCCCTAAAAATGAAGTTGCTAAATTAGCTCAAATTGGAAGGTTCTTAATTGCAGATTCCTTGCTATGTTGACCTCGCTTTTTACCATAAGTTCCCAACTTTCCTTAATTATGTTTCCTCCATTACTTAGTTTCCTAATTCTTATTATTCCCTTCTTTCCCCTTTTTTATTAGAGCCAAAATGGCAGTTGCGCTATTTACTCTTTTCCCTTTATTATTAATTTAAAATATTTTTATGCTTCCACAAGTTAAATAATTTATTTCCTCTTTACAATTTAAAACCACAGATTTTAATTAAATTATTCCTCTCTTCATTTTACTCTCTAAATTTAAGAAGACTAAAATTATTACTTAAGTGGGTTGTAGTTTATATCTTTATTTATTTATTATTATTTTTTTTTTAGGGTCTTTTTCTTAAGGCTTAACAAAATTTTACCATAGAGAAGTTTTAGACTTAGGTTTAGATTTTGAACTGGGTGGAAATTATTTAGGGAAGTCATTTTAATAATTTATTAAGGTGTTAAATGTCTTAGGGCCATCTAGGTTTGTTCCTTCCTCAACATCAATACGATGTGCCCTTCAGGACGCACCACGTGCTCCAAGGGTTCCACTCACCTCGGTTGTTTTTTTGTACGACGTGCCCTTCAGGATGCACCACATTCTCCAAGGGTGCCACTCGCTAACTTGTGTTTCTTTCACACGACGTGCCCTTCAGGAGGCACCACGTGCTCCAAGGGTGCCACTCGCCAACTTGACTGATTGGTAGACATCTATAAACCTTGGAGTCAACACTCCGCCAGGTGAACTTGTGGGAGACTAAGGGCTCTAAGGAATAAAGCCTCCGCCTTATTGTGTGCCCCTTAGAATCATCATGAGCGACTGTCTCAGTCTGACCTCACGACATCATGGATCCTCTCGAACTAGGTAATCATTAACCTACAGTTCGAGCCACGACGGGAGTGCTAGTAGGCTGTGGTAGGGTTGTTGTCCACACCTCTCCCTCAACCTCTCTGGAAATCATGTGTGGCCCCTTTACTCCATATGTGAGTCTGTTTGGCAAGCTACCATCAGCCTACATCATCAACAATCGTGTCATAACATGTCCACATCATATCATCAAATCAATGAAATATCACAGTAAATAAATCAACCCAAATAGCACACTCCCTGACTCAATCTGGAGTCCAAGGGGTCCCATCGATGCCCCTGCATACTCAAGGTACAAAACCCTGCACACTCAATAAAAATGAGTCAATAGCACCTATCTATATCAAAGCAGTAAAACATCATGTCATCTATCATATCACATCATAATCAAGGATAAATGTTTTCTTATCATAAAAGTCCAGATCACTTGCGAGCAAGTGTCCTCAAAGAATAAGATTTCTCAGTGCACCAGAGCGGGATGTTACTCATGCATTCATATAATAATTTGGAATATAATTTTTTTTGTGAAGTTTTTCCTTGCTCCTGCTCCATCGGTAAGAAACAAGTACACTATCATCCGCATGTCCCTTAATTTATTGAGTGAAATGTCTTTGATTATTGTATGTTATTCTATGTTCAAAATGATTATAACTCTGTAATATTCATCATTTTCAAGAAAAAATGGGTGGCCTATAACTTGGAATCCAATATTAGTTTTTGTTTTTCTATGTTTCCCTCCAACGCATTGCATATATGGTTGTAGATCATACTATTCACAAACAATTATGCTTATTCCTCGTTGGTTCAATGTACCATCAACCTTGAGAAGATCATTGTCTACTTGTTGAATCACATTTTCCATATCACCCCAAGTTGGATTGACATTGTATATAGACTTAGCTTCATTGGCTTGTGTTCTAGTTTCGTGAAAACAATAAGCAACATCCCATGTAGGCAAGTTATGCTTTAATGTATATTCACTTTTTTCGAATGGGACATACAACAATAGTTTCTCTCTACAAAATTTTTCATAATCAATGTACTTGTTATATTTGACAAATCATATCACATTTGGTTTTTTCCTTTTCAGTATGTGTGTACCATCTTTTTTTTACTTGGAGACAAATTCAACAAGGTAGATATTCTTAATGGCACATGGTCGTTCAATATAGTAATCCATAATAGAGTTTCACATCACATCTTCTAAGTCGTCGAGTTTTTGTTTCAATAAAATTTTTGGATTCAATAAAAATGTTCGTTGATCTACTCGAGATGTGTTTATAAAGATACACACTCTTGAATTGTTATTCAAGTGACAAAGCAAGAACAATATGGGTTGCTTGTTGCGCAGAAATTTGTTGAAGTTTCAACATTATATTTCCAAGTGTATGTATTATTTGCATAGCATCAATTCTTCCTTTTTCATGCTCTTTGTTTATCCTTCTAAATTCATTTGTCATATATTTGTCAAATTTAGTCATATATAAAAATTTAGTCATATATAAACCACAATATCATGTTTCTGCATATGCATTCATAACAAATTGTACATCCGTGTTTGCATTGAAAACAATTGGCATATCTTTTGCAAAGATGTTGTTCCAAATATGTGAAAGTTTTCGTTTAAGGAATATTGTTGGTTGTTTTAGTGTGCATTGTATTAGGAGAAAGTACGCATCCTATGCTACTCTCATTTGCATCAAGAAGTCTTCAAAGGTAATTCAATTGTCATAGTTAGTTTTGGTCTAGTGATGAAAACAACAACTTCAACTTTTTGTCAACAAATTTTTCTGGTAACTCAATCGGTTCAAGAATCATTATCACTCTCATTGGTGGAATAGGGAAGTTGTATAGGAAATGTGAATTATTTCATTTATTGAATATTCTTGTATGGGAATGCTTATGAAATTTGGAAATATCAGGATGCATATTATATGTGTCACATTTTACGTACTTGTCCAAGAAATTTTCAATTTCTGAATCACTGTCATTTCCATATATCGGTGCATCTTCTACACAAAAAACCCATGTTCATGCTCACTTCCTCTATTCTTAAAATTTGTCACAATGTAGTTGTCTGATACATTCCTAAAAAATATTTCATCAAACATATCAATTGCTTCAAAGCATTGATTCTATGTCTATATTCATGAGTACAAGTAACTGGATCCTTTCTTATTAGGTAATCTTGTCCTTGTCTTCCATTATTTCATAATGATTTTATTTTTTTTCCTACGCAAATCTGTCAATCCACATAGCAATTCATGCCACTGATGCATCAATTTTGGAATCCCCAACTGTTGTATCAATGCAAATATTATTTTCTTAATATGTTGGAAGTAATAAAGAGAAATGATTCATATTTTTGAAATCTATGTATCCAATATCATCTTTAAGTATCTTTTCCAAATTTGGTTTGTACTCCACGTCTTTTGAAAATAAATGTATTCCCTATAATTGCCCCTTTCTTGTTCGTATCCACACACAAGAAAGAACTTTGCCAATTTTTGTTCACACCATTTTTAAGAAAAAAATTGTAGTGCGATATGAGAAATCGTAGCTAGCATGTAGAAATTCTCATTTCACTATTTTTTGGTATATAAATCTCTTTACAATATCATCACCACGTGCATTCCCATAGAATAGGGTTTGAAATTTCATCTCTTTTTCATATTTGTACATGAATATTCCAAGTGGATGTTTCCCTTGAGCAGGTGCAATTTCAATAATCTTGTCGTGCAAATCATGGATGCATTGCGAGTCTATGAACCCATGCACCAACATTTCACTATGTCTCTCACTATCAAATTCTTTCTCCATAATTCACTCTCACAATCAAAATTCGTCTTTTCTATGCCTTTTTTACTATCTTGTTCGAAAATATCATTACATTCTCTGTTTATAGTGATGTTTATAGACTTGTATAAAATTCTAGAACATAATTCTCTTAATCCTTTCATGACAATGCTTACAAAAACATCTAAATGCATTTTTCTTTTGCAATCGACTTTTCAATACAATTGCAATTGTCATTGTTTCGTCCATGGATTGTGGCAATGCCTTTTGGAAAATATCCATATGAACATGTAAACTGATGATGGATCTTTTCAAGGTCATCTATGATTATTTGTAGCTCCATTGTATAATTTGTGCAATTGAATTTCTAAGTAACACAAGTCTCTCCACAAGTTTTGATAGTGTGTTTGCAATTGGTAATTGAATGGTGTGTCCTATCTCATTCAATGTTGTAAACCATGCCAACTTCCCATTTACAAGTGCTCTTTTGAAGCTAATACATATCTTCTCATAATAGAATCTTTTGTCACATGTAGTCAATCTCAAATATATTTTCTTCAATTCTTCCTTCAAGAATTTAATGTTATTTGAAAAATGCAAATGTTCACAAATTACACATTCATTTATAGGTGTGTCTTGGATGTATTTCACATAGAGTCAATGTGCTTGTTTATTTTTTACATCGATATGCTCACTACATGAACAACCACTTTTTCTTGTATGCCCAGTTTTTGTGCATGATTCCATTTTATTTAATTTCACATATGATACTCTTGCTCTTTTACTACCACACCTTGTTGCATTTATTGAACTTCCATCTTCTCCATGTATAGGATTTTTCACCCCTTACTGGGAAGAAAACCCACAAATGCATTTGTTTTTTTCATGTACCATATTATTTAGTCTATGATAAATAAGTCTATTACTCTCAACTACATGTCTCTTTTCTTTATGACAACCCATTCCAACAAGTTCAATGCAATTTTATATTGTAATTTTATCCTCACATTGTGCATTGTGTCTATATTGGCATCTGTAACATCCCGCTCTGGTGCACTTACAAAACTTATTCTTTGAGGACACTTGCTCGCAAGTGATCTGGACTTTCCTGATATTAGTACATTTATGCTTGATTATGATGCGTTCTGATAGACGACATGATGTTTTACTACTTGATGTAGACAAGTGCTGCCGACTCAGTTTCATTGAGTGTGCAGGGTTTCAAACCTTGAGGATGCAGAGGCATCAGTGGAACTCACTTGGACTCCGGATTGAGTTAGGGAGTGGGCTATTTGGGTTGTTTCATTTACGGTGATATTTCTTTGTTTTGATGATATGCTATTGATTTTATGATATGTTGTTGACATGATCTGACATGATGGTTGATGATGCAGGCTGACGATAGCTTTCCGACAAAGACTCACATATGGAGTAAAGGGGCCACACATGATTTCTAGAGAGGTTGAGGGAGAGGTGTGGACAATAGCCCTGCCACAGCCTACTAGCACTCCCGTCGTGGCTCGAACTGTAGGTTAATGATTACCTAGTTTGAGAGGATCCACGATGCCATGAGGGCAGACTGCGACATTCACTCACGATGACTCTAAGGGGCACGCAATAAGGCGGAGGCCTTATTCCTTAGAGCCCTTAGTCTCCCACAAGTTCACCTGGCAGAGTGTTGACTCCAAGGGTTATAGATGTCTACCAATCCGTCAAGTTAATGAGTGGCACCCTTGGAGCATGTGGTGCATCCTGAACGACACGTCACGCAAATAAATACAAGTCAGCGAGTGGCACCCTTGGAGCACGTGGTGCATCCTGAAGGGTACGTCGCACAACAGACGAAAACGAGGAGAGTGGCACCCTTGGAGCATGTAGTGCGTCCTGAAGGGCACATCGCATGGATGATGATGATGAGACAACCTAGATGACCCTAAGACCTTAACGCCTGGTAAAATTATTAAAACGACTCCCCTAATGAATTGTCACCTAGTTCAATCTAAACCTAAATTTAAAACATCTCAAAGATAAAATTCTGATAAGCCCTAAGAAAAGATCCTACAAAATTAAACATA
>JZKD02S2355211.1:226297-239246 GCA_000966675.3 Picea glauca | reverse complement strand
TACAAAAAGAAATAAATAAAATAAAATAAAAATAAAAATAATTAAATATTAATGATAACCATATTTCATCATGTGACAAGAAGGGGGTAAGTAATTAATTGAATTATAAAAATCTTTTGGGATAAAATTTAAAAAAAAGGAGAAAATAATCGTTTTGTTATATTATGCTAATTAAAAAGGTTAAGGGGAAAAGGGGTAAGTTTCCACAATGCCTTTTTGAGTTTAAATAAAAAGGGAAGGAGCGAAATTTAAAAGATTTAGGAAACTAGGAAAAGGGGGAAACATAAAAAAAGGGGGAAACAAGGAAAAAAAACTAGTATTTAAAAACTTTCTAAAATCAACTTAACTAATAAATTAGTAAGGGGGTAAGTCATTAATTTGTGTAAGGGAATTTGGGGACACCTTGGAGGGATTCTAGGAATGCTTTTAGGTGGGCGAGGGAAATAGGAGTAATTAATTATTTAATGAAAAATTATGGTGCAATGAAGGGGATGGGTGACACATGTATGGGGAGGATTATTATGAATTAAATTTTGACCAATAAATTAAATGGGATTTTGGGAAAGTAGATGACTTAGAAATTCTATATAATCGAGGGAGGAGGAGGATGAAGGACATGATTTGTTATGTGTAACGTTATGCTGCTGAATTTTAAACTGGATTGACTTATCTTGTGGGACTTGGGATACCCAGCTCGGTGAGGAGTGGTAGCTTGGCCTTGTGAGGTGAGATGGGAGCTAGTTGATTCTCTAGTTAGTGTGTGTGTCCCCTTTGTGGTTAGGCGGACTAAGGGGGAAGAAGAGTACTCCTAGCGTTGGCTGGGAGGTACTGGTGAAGTCTCATTGGTCGGCATGTGGGAGATGCATGGAGCGCGTGGGATAAAAACTCAGAGCGGGCTACTTGGGATACAATACGCTTCCTGTATTTCTGCATGGTAGATTTTTAGTATGATTTATTCTTTTAGTTATGTATGTTTAATTGGGTAAAGAAAATGATTGTCTTATCTTTCTAGTTTATAACTGAAATTTCCCCCATAGCCTTTGGCTTGATGTTGATTGATTCCCATGGCCTTCGATCCTTGCCTGTCTTGACCATCCTATGGTTTATTGATTTTTGATGATTGCAGTTTATTTTTTCCTTCGTCCCTAGCTCATCAGTCCATGCCTTAGTAGTCAACGAGGAGCCTGATCTACGATTGTCACTTCGATGTTAATAGACCTTTGGATATAAATGCCCTACTTTTCTGTGCGTGGATGATGAGTGACGTATGTTCCTTCCAGTCGTCTTCCCCTGTTGGTTGTTCTAGGTAGTGTGTTGCCTTGCGCCTTGATGCGATTAATTAACCCTGAAATTTATTGATTGATGGTGAAAGTTTATGTTTTTCTTGTCTTCGTTTTGCTCCTCTATTACTCCGGTGATTCTCCATTATCCAGAATGAAACCGTTGCATTTTAAGACTGCGTTTTGGCCACTGGTTGTGACTGTGATTTTCCCTTGTTACTCTGGCGCTATGCCTTTTTTTTCTACCGTAAATGTTTCATTTTAAGACCTCGATTTCCTTACATATTGATCTTTCTAGGATGATTGAGGGTCTTTGCGCCCTCCTTGTGATTGATTAACTCCTACTACTGATTGTTTCTGGATGCAATCTTATACTACACTTCGTTTTTCTTCTTGGAGTCATCATCTGCATCTTGGGTAGTGAATTTACACTTGAATGTCTGTGTTTCTTTCAATGCTAGGTCTGCGTTTATTTAAATGATATGGATGTAATTTTAAGATATCTGCGAAATTATCTAGATGTCTGCGTTCTTTTCTTTTTAATGATAAAACATAGTGAGGTTTACCAACATCCAGTTGAATTTGTTTTACTAATGTTCAACCTTTTTATTGTGACCTGATTGATTTCGTTTTATTGTTGAATCACCATTGAATGAGTACCATGTTTATTTTGTTGTTTGGTTAAATCAAACATTCACCTACGTTGATGAACCCCAATTTACCAACATATTTCACCATGTTGCTCCTGTGTTTTCTGTTGATGAAAAGCGATTAACACTATACAATTTTTTTCTTTTAGGACAGATATGTCACTGTTGAATTAGAGTAATTACTGCATAGTAATCTTGATTCATTTGTCCATGATTTATAAGATTAATTCCTATATTTCACAATGATTGTTGTTGGCAGAAACATTGTATTAATTAACATTGCATCTGTAAAACACAACGAACTTCATGATATCACCCAACAAATGTATGATAACCTCAACGATTTTGAATTACACAGAACAACGAATTGTTGGGAAGTCAAGTGTTGGGCACCGAATGATAAAACCTAGCTAAATGTTGGCAGTATTGTTCCCTATACAATGATACTCTGTTATCAAGTAGCGAGGGTGAACTACACAACGATTTTAGAAGTAATGGAAGTGAATCGATTTCACTTTTTCTAGGGAATTTAATAAATTCTGAGTTTAGCACGAACCACAAGAGATATCCTTGTGGACGGTAAATTTCTCTGAGCAGTTTCTCCATTTTTCTGCATTTTTCCATTGAGGAAATAGTCTCTACATCCTTCCTGAAATGGCATGTTTAGTCCCTACGTTTTTTTGTTTTTCTTTTAAGAACAACTCGACGTCCTTCCCGAACCCACCTCAACGTTTTCCTTTACATCTGAATGGATTTAATCATGAGATGTTGTTACAGCCCTGTTTCCCACCTCACTGCTCAATCACTGAATTGCCAATCTCCCCTTGGATGAATCCTGCCTATTGGTAGCGTTGCCATTTTACCTTTCTCAATTAAATACTCAGAAGGGATAACTACCCTCTCCTTTTTCTTGGCAATTCGCTAATTAAGGATCCAATAAATTGTTTTATCCTTTAATCAATTTAATAGCTTGAAGTTTGGGGTGAATCGCTTCTTCCATTATCTTGGAGTTACTTCATAAGTAACTTTGTATTAAATTTAATCAATTAAATAGAGTTACTTCTCTGGGGTTGTTGAGTGATGAATATCATCGTCAAAGGGCATCGTGTGAATATTTCATTGAGGAAGAATTTTATTTTAGGTTAGTCCTCCATCACCTATGTTTGGTTACCTAATTCATCATAGCCCCCTTTGTTCCTTTCACTTTTTTCCTTATCGATATTTTTATCCTTCCTTTGAGTAATTCCTTGAATGATGGTGGTTAAGGGAGAAATTTCGAATTGCCCTGATGTAAGGCTTAACCTTGCACTGGAGTGAAGCATTTAAAGATTAATAAGGTTGGGGTTAGATCTAGGGGATTTGTGTAGGGATGGCATTATAGTTGCATTGATTATAATAACATAAGTGGTTATGAAATGTAATAAAGACTCTTGATTATGAAGTTGTTGAGCTCTAGTTTTATTGAGGCACGGGTCATGATTAAGGGAGACCCTTGAATGGGTAAGGTGTATGCATCCTCATATTAAAAATTATTTTGTTCGTGACTTATGATGGAGATCCCTGGAGCAGTGGATGGTATAACACTAGGATATTGATAGATTTAGACGTCATGTGCCCTTGGATCTATGAAAGTGATGTTGGCCTAGATCTCTAATGCCATGCACAATGGTTTTATGTCTGGAACATTAGTTGAGGATTAGGACTTCTTACGCTTCTGAATTTATGTCAGGTATGAATGGTAGTGGGTATTGCTCTAGTGCCCCCATTTAATGTTGCTTATGGTTGATTTCAGTGATGGTCATTGCGAGCCTTGGGTATGTTTATGTTTAAGTGTTTAGACTACGGGCATTATGGATGTAGTTGAATCCTAATGCTATGCCTTAAATTACAAGTGTGTGTGCCACACAGATATTGTGTATGTTCCTTGTTTAGATTATTGGATCATTTGATTGTTAAGAGAATTGTTATTCTGGATAACGAATCGGGTGTGTACCTGGTATTTGATGTTGGTAGTTGATTCGGTAACGCTTTCATGCATTGGGTTCGTGTGCCTTGAGGTTCTAGTCTTTTTTCATCAAGTTCGTTATGTCGGGAGGGGGATTTTGTCCCTTAGCTTGTAGGCATGGACCTGTTTGCATCGAGCGGGTAGTCCTTTCTCCTTGTTTTTTTACACTTGTTTCACCCAGTTTCTCTGGTGCCAATGCATGGAATCATAGTTGTTTGTTTCCTAATCGGCGTATGTGTGCTCATCATTAGATGGTGTGGTTCGACAGTTTCTATCGTTGCCTTCTTGTCCTAAACAAAAAAAAAGTTTTCTTTGTTGTAGTCATAACGAAGGGGTCATTACAGAATGAATAATAAATCGTGGATGCAGTGGAAACATGCCTCTGCAAAAAGTGGACATGAAAAGGACATAACTACACCAAGTGGATGCATATGTTCGTAGAAGAAGCCTCCAACAACATGGTCAAAAAATCCATCGTCTAAAAATATTGCAAGTATCAATGTGTGAAATCAACGCAATGTAAGGAGATCAAAGAATTGGTTATAATTCACCACAAAAGAATTGAAAAAATATGTTATGTTCACTATTAAAAAAAAAAACATGTTTAAAGCATGAAAGATACAATTATGCGAGATGCAGACAAATCACCAAACAAAAATTCTTCGCACATAAGTAGCAGCGCATTGGACATCACAATATTGACCATCTTCTACAAAGGTATTGTCTTTTTAGAGTGGATGATTTTTTTCATATACTCTTAAAAAATATTTGTTTGATGCATTCCACCTCTCTCTTTCATCTCCATTACTCTTCCATTAAATTGTGGAATGGATCAATAGATAATTTCTTACTTTGTCTCCACATCAAAGATATATACACATTGCAATGATATCAATATAAAATACAACACTATTTCTTGCAACAATTGTATCAGATTCCTAACATTAAGACATATCTTTTGAAAAATGCAGTGATCTACATCTTCAAATGTAAATCAAAATGTAAAATACATAACTCCACCGAGTTCCCAGGTACACACAAATCGTCAAAGCCAAAGCCTCTACACATAAGCAATAACGCATTGAACAATCCAATACTCACCATCCACTACAGAGAAAGTATATTTTTAGAATGGATGAATTTTTTCATATACTCTTGCACTCTCTTTGGTTGATGAGTTCCACCTCACCCTTGCATTTTCCTTCCTCTTCCATTGAATTGTGGAATGGATCAAAACTTGTCATTGGAGTGGAAATATGCCTCTATATAGAGGTGACGTGCGGAAGACATAACTTCACCAAGTGTTTGCATATGTTCGTAGAAAAAGCCTCTCGACAACATGGGAAAAATCCTTGGTCCAAAACTGTTGCAAGTGACAACTTGCAAAAGCACCGAAATACAAGGATGTCAGAGAATTGGTAACAATTCTCTGCACATGAATTGGGAACAAACAAAATGTTCATTGTGTCAGGCAAAAAACATGTACCAAGAATGGAAGATACAACTATGTGTGATGCAGGAAAATTTTCAAAGCAAAAGTCTCCGCGCATAAGGAACAACGCATTGCACATTGCAATATTGACCATCTACAGAGGAATTGTCTTTTTAGATTAGATGAAAATTTTCATATACTCTTGCAAAATCTTTGTTTGATGCATTTCACCTCTCCCTTGCATTTTCATTACACTTCCATTGAATTATGGAATGGATCAATACATAATTTCTTACTTTGTCCCCACAACAAAGATATATATGCATTGCAATGATATCAATATGAACTAGGACCCTATTTCTTGCAATAATTGCATCATATTCGTGACATTAAGACATATCTTTCAAAAAATACAGTTATCTACATCTTCAAATGTAAATGAAAATGTGGAAGACATAACCGCATCGAGTTCCCGCATATGTTCATGGAAAAAGCTTCTGGAAAACAGGGGAAAAATCCATCGTCCAAAACTATTGCAAGTGCCAATGTGTGAAAGCACCGCACTGAAGGGATGCCAAATAATTGGTATCAATTATCTACACACAAATTGAAAATGGACAGATTGTTGTGCCAGAAAAAAACATTTACAAAGCATGGAAGATACAACTATGGGGAATGCAAACAAATCATCAAAGAAAACATCTCCACACACAAACAACAACACATTGCAAATGACAATATCTTTCAAAAAATGAAACTATTTGCATCTTCAAATGTAAATGAAATTAAAAAAAAACCATCAACACATACATTTTTTCATATGATGAACCACAAGAGGGTTAAATAAAAAACTGGAGAAAACTCCAATTTCACTATGAATGACTCATATACTATTAGACAATGAGCACACAAACTAATTTCATCTATCCAAGAAACATAAGTGAATATTCATATTTGCATACGCAAAATAATAATTAGTTTTTAATATTCCTTCACATATAGCACACAATGCACATGATTTCTTACCCTCTAACATAAATCTACAGAAACCCAACATGGGAAAAATCCATCATCCAAAACTATTGCAATTGCCAATGTGTGAAAGCACTGCAATGAAGGGATGTCAAATAATTGGTATCAATTATCCACACAGAAATTGAAAATGGACCGAATGTTCACTATGCCAAAAAAGAACATGTACAAATCATGGAAGATACAACTATGGGGGATGCGAAAAAATCAGCAAAGAAAACATCTCGACACACAAACAACGACACATTGCAAACGACAATATCTTTCAAAAAATGCAACTATATGCATCTTCAAATGTAGATGAATTTAAAAAAAAAACTATCAACATATACATTTTTTCATATGATGAACCACAAGAGGGTTAAATAAAACACCAGAGAAAACTCCAATAAAACACGATTGTTGCACTATGAATGACTCATATACTATTATACAACAAACACACAAACTATTTGCATCTATCCAAGAAACATAAGTGAATATCCATATTTGCATACTCAAAATAATAATTAGCTTTTAACAGAAACCCAACACCACAACTCGTGCAACTCGCAACCCACAACGCTTGAAAATTGACAACAACTTTGTCTTTCTAAACATTTTTTTTCCTATTAACCTTTAATTGTTTCTAAGGTGCACGCTTTCTGTAATTCTGTAAGAACTTAGAAGTAACTGCACTATGCACGAGGGTTTTTTCCTATAAACCTTTGACTTTTTTCCTCCTACAAAGTTTCTACAACAGCCCCTGACCATTTTAATCTGCTTCGTAAGAAAAAAAAAATAGTAAACAACCTTTGATTCTCTTTCAAATACACAACACACCTAAAAACTATTACATCCCACCATTCCAGCCAGCAGCAGAACAAAAGTAACTGACTATGCATGAGAGAAACTACTTGCACTTGTTTGAAAATACATAACTTGATATGCAGCCAAACTGGTTCAAAGAAAGATAGTAGATGCACATGATTTCTTATCCTCTTACATAATTTTTTAGAAACCCAAATGAATGTCTTGCAAGTCGCCAGTTGCAAGAACCTCGTTTTTCTGGCTCATAGAACACTATATCATAATCAAACACAAAGAGCTCAACAATTACTTAGAACAAAAGAACTCAATTAAAACTCCTTGCAATCCATGAAAGCCCCTTCACAAAATCATGTCATACAGTATATATATATGAAAGCCGTAGGTCTAATTGTTCTAAGTTTTGTCCCTTTTTCATTGATATTTTCAGTTTAATTCTGCTCTAAATCCTAGGATAAAGTGTTGGATCTGCACATTTGAGTGGTTAATTCTATATAATCTAAATGCCGCAAAGGTTTTTAAACAACAGAAATTTATGATTTTATGCATATTTGTATGGTTGGATTACGACAAAAAGGGCCAATCAAGCTTCGGAAACCAAGATCCTCTCAAAACTTTAACACTCCAAAACATCCACTACAGCCGCATAATTAAATTGCTTATTAAAATTCCCTTAAATTCCAACTCTCTGCCCCTCAATAAGATCATGTTTTGAAGTACTAATAAAAAGACAAGAAATAAAATTGAATCGGTAACTGACACACTATCAAAGCAAGGGGAAATTGAAATCCTTTTTAAGGAATTATAAATTAAAAAAACATGGATACCATTCACTTTAAGAGTACATAAATTGTCTCAAAAACATGATTCTTGGTTCAGACTCCTTCGAACTTTTGATAGTATAATAGTAAGTGCCTATTATTCTAAATATAGTGAATACGAAATTTCCAAACAGTAAGACTGAAACTGATACGCGCATTTCTCGTTCATCATTCATGGCGAACTTTAATATACTATATCTAGAGTCAAACTGATGGGAAAACACTCCAACTTTGCTATTACTTGTGGAGGCCCAGAATCACCGCAAAGATGTCGGCAGTGTGGCACCGTGCAGCGGTTACCACCTGCTTAGTATTAGATGTTCAAAGATGGTACAATACACGTAATGCAATTTTTCATGGACAGGACTCAAACCGTAAAAGCTGCAAAATACTAGTGAATACAAAATGGTGCCCCGCTATTGTTATTAATAAATATCATGTGCTTGTCCTTACTGTTGAAACGGTGCCAACCAATTCCCAGGGATTGAAACGGTGCCAACCAATTCCCAGGGATTTTCCCAGGGATTTAGGCAGATTTTCAACTCCTAATATTTACCCTTCAGTTGAAACAAATCAGTCAAAAATATAGATTCTGGTTAGATGCATATTAATTGGATGTAACTGTTTCAAGATGCTGTATTGTTGTAAGTCTATAGAGGTAGAAAGAATGAGGTGTTAAGAATGATTACAAGACTATTGTAATTATTTTCCTTGAACCATCAGAAAACTGATTATCATCGTCCATGGATGTTTTTCTTGTAAAGGGTTTTACCATGTAAAATATTGTGTTCATTTGTGTGATTGTTTTTTTTGGGAATTGTTGTCATCAAATCTATTAAGTTTATGCTTATGCTGTGCAACACTTCCAACATTTAAGAAATTTTGAAATCTCATGCAGAGAGAAATGGATACATTTCCAGTCTCCATGGAAAAATTATGTTAATGTATATATAATGTAGTCTGTTATTCAATGAAATATATCATAACACTTCGTGATAGTGATAACTTAATGTATATATAATGTAATATGTGTTATTCAATAAAATATATCATAGTAGTTAGTGATAGTGATAACTATAACTATCTTGGTTGTTGGTTAACAATTGCTTTATAATGGGTTTTATCTTCCTAAAAAATATCAACTTAGTGATAACTATAACTGTTATCACTAAAATTTCATCCGCAAATGGTTACAGGAATCCAGCATCTCCAAACATTTATTAGTTTATTCATGACCAAAAAAATGCATTTTCAAATGGCCCAAAACTATACAACGAGTTATAAAATCAGCATGTGCTTAGAATACATAGGAAGCGCGCACACATGTGTCAGTGAAAAACGCCGGAAAAGCACACATGTGCACGATGCGCGACTGTGGATGCAAAAAACTGCGCACACCTCAGAACAATGCATTTCTGATTTTGGTCGGCCTCCCACCCACTTCTAGCTCAGGTCCCAAGTCTATTTGACCCTCAAATCCGAACTGAATCCGAGTGGAGGGCTGGTCAAAGATCTAGAGGTTCCCTAAATGGCTCCTTGTTCACAATAAAGATTGGTTGAATAATGACTCAAAGCTTTGCTATAAAAAGAGGCCATGGGTGCACTATATTTCTAAGAATCTATTTGTATTATTATGCTGCCTATATTCTCCTATAAGGAACCTCTTTCTTTATTGGAGCATACAAACATCATTTCATTGAGCTATTCACATCACCTCTTGAGTGAATGAGATTTGGATTTCTTCACCATTTCCTTCCAGTTTTCTATTTGTAAGAAGAGCTCAATCATTCGGGGTTCAAGAGCCCTTCCTTGGAGGAAGAGAGGACCCATAAGTCTCCCTTTCTCTTTGGTGTTTTCTTACTAATACAATCTATCCATTGGTGGCATGAATGTTGTTTGTTTTTTATTCTAATATTTTTATGCACTTTAGTTCATTTATTTTTATTGTTTTTAGTTTAGTTTGTTTATTTCTTATGTTTGATGTTTCTAACTCTTGCACCGACTTCTGTCCTAACTCTTGATCACTGCTGAGTCTTTATTACTTATCACATTTAATTATTTTTATGTTCACATTTCTCCAATGAATTCCAAAAAAGTTAATTACATTACATCTAAAATCAACTCTAATTTATTGCATTACACCTAAAAACAACTATAATTTATTGCAATGCATTTGTATTATAATGGGTTTTCCCTTCTTAAAAAATATCAACTTGTATCATTTTATCAGCTAATGCAGATCATGAGTCTTTATCACTTATCACATTTAATTATTTGTATGTTCACATTTCTCCAATAAATTTCAAAACCTTAAATTCCATTGCACCTAAAATCAACTCTAATTTATTGCATTACACCTAAAATCAACTATAATTTATTGCAATATAATAAATTCAATAACATACATCTATTATATGTGAAATAATGAATTCCAAAAATCTAAATTCCATTACACCTAAAATCAACTTTAATTTATTGCAATGTAATGAATTGCATACATCTATTATATTTGAAATAATGAATTCAACAATATCTAATTGCATGCATCTATTATATGTGAAATCTTGTAGAAAAATATTTCTATTTAATCATTTTTATACTATCTTGTAAAAAAATATTACTACTTAATTTTCTGTATGGTTTTTTTCACAAGATGTACTAAATTTGTATATTAAGTGTGTACATCCAATGATATATATATTAATTTATATATCTATGTTAATTTATATATGTGTAAGGTTCTTGTAAAATGTTTATTATCATTAAGTAATATTATTTTCATTCAAATTATTCTCAATGAATTTTATAAAAAGAAATGTTATTCAATCAGTTACAATTGAAATCAATTCTAATTTATTGTAATGTAATGAATTCAATTATAATTATATATTTATTACAATTAAAATCAATTTTAATTTATTGTAATGTAATGAATTCAATTGTAATTATATATTTATTACAATTAAAATCAATTCTAATTTATTGCAATGTAATGAATTCAATTATATATATTTGTTGCATATGTGATTTTAGAAAAAGATGACCACTTATTAATCCTGAATGGTCCTCTTCGTTACGATGTACCAAACTTGTATAACTTTCCAACCTTACCGACTAGTTGTTGCTTGAATCCTTTACATAAGGGCAAGAAAAGGACCACCTTAGCATAACCTACAGAATCTCATAACTGTCGACGTTATCATAAATACGTGAAAATGAAGTCTCACTAGAAGATGAATGTGAAAATGATTTGGCAAGTCAGAAGGGGAGTACATGATGAGTTGTTGGAGATGATTCAACCTCCCATCTTATGGGATTGCGTTATGAACATTTTTTGGTATGGTACATGCTGCTTATTTCTAACCATCTGTCCAGGCTATTGATTTCCAGCTGTTTGGCGAGGAAATCGACTCACATGCTATTGATTTCCAGCTGTTTCTCCTGCATACAAATTAAATGGCAAACGTCCAAATTAACACTTTTATAGAAAAGTGTCCAATGATGTTGAAAGAGCAACGTAAACATTGACATAACATGGAGCAAACCACCTTCCAATTACATGACATAAATATTTGAACGTGCCCTTTCTTTTCATCAGATTTTATGACGGTTTACAATCGAGATTTCTCCCACCCCGAATTCTAAAGTTACTTAGCTTTTTTTTTTACAAAGAAAAATTTGTCACTTGCTTCATAAAATAGATGATAAACTTCATTCATCACATTGCCCAAATTTACACGTGTCTCTCCTAACCTCACTTAACTTACAACTTCACTCAACCTACAAGGTTAGCATATTAGCAAATGGATATGAAAGGGAAATTTCAAAAATTTCAAAGTGTGGTTTATTATATTTTCAAAAAATGAGGCTATGGAAATTAGGGTATTTGACTAGTTCTGAAAGTAGTCTCAAACATAGCTTCTTGGTAAAAATGTCATATTTATAGCTAGAAAAATCCAAAAGAGTGCCACTAGTTTAAGATAGATCATAGTATTTTAGGTTGAAATTTTAGAATTATAACTAAGAATTTGGACACTCGGTGTTATGAATCAATGCCTAGAGAATGATAAAAAGTTAAGAAATTATGGGAAACCTCCTTAAGAGACCCATTTAAGACCTCAAATTTCCCCTAATGGGAGTACTATGACGAAAGTTGGTAAGTATTTCAATACCTACATTGTCGCAAACTAAAAGCTAAAAAAAGGTCAAAAACACTTTGGTAATGGACTCAAAGGTGTTATGGGTATTGATAGGTTGATCAATATACCATTTGGTGGCCACGCCTATGAGGGAGTGTTGAAACAATTAAATTCGAATAAAATCATGTGTGATGCTATTGGATGATCACCAAAGGTGGAATGACAGGATATGATTGGCGGGGTCCTCTCTAGAAAAAGCCTAGGAATTAGGGATATACAGGTAAGTAGCACTATGTTGAATAGGATCATTGATAAGTTTGGTTAAATATGGGATATTCAAACTCCACCATATAAGATAAGGTAGGTTAAGTTTGTGTTTTAGCTTGTATTTGAATTGGATTAGTTCCCACCATGATGGGAACTAAGGTTTCATTCATGATAAATGAAGGTAGACTAGTGGAAGGGAGACTAACTCCATGAACACCTAAACTATATTTCCTTGAAGGGGATGAGGCTTTTGAATCCGAAGAAAACATAATTTTTGAATTCAAAGATAATGAGTCCAAAGAGGGACTAGGATTATCAACTCTAAATCATCAAGTGGGAGACAAGACACTGCCAACAATCCATAAGGGAGGTAGGAATTAGGTTCTAGAAGATAGTATCCTTGAGGGAAAAATGATTCCTAGGTGTAAATAACTCTCATAAAATATAGTTAATCTATGAAAGAAATAGAGTCTCAAAATCACACAACCAATCAAGAAGTGATCAAACATCAATACT
>JZKD02S2355211.1:198038-220719 GCA_000966675.3 Picea glauca | reverse complement strand
CCTATAGAAATATGTCTTGGGTACCCTCCCTCCTGTAGGTAGGAACCTAGTATAATGGTCACTAAGATACCTCTTCACATGTACCTAAAACAAGTTATCTTGCCTTCAATTTGAAAGAAAACATTGGGGGATCTTAATCAAACCTTCTATCCCAACCTTGGCATTATCTGTTTCAAAGAGAATTCCTATTGTTAAATGGGTCTTGACCATATCCTATAGAAAGTGTTATGAACCAAACTCCAAAGACAACATAATAATAGAAGGAAGATGTAAATCCATCCCTTAATAATGATAAGGAGTCAAATGATAGTAATCCACTTCGAGGGGGAAACCTCCTATTACAATACATCCAATGTAGAAGATAAGATGCCTATACAAATGAATCTCATTTATTATAAATAGGAGATAAAGTGAGAATGATGTAACTTACCCTAAGTTGCCTAATCATAACTAATAAACTAATAATAAATGAGTGTTAGGAACATAACATAGGACCTTAGGGGCCATAACAAAAAGGATTTTAAGTTTGTAATTGGTCAACCACTATGTTTTAGATGTGAATGGTTGTAGCTTATTATTTGGATTCATATCCCCACAACCCTAACTTAACAAGAGAGATGGTTTGGGTGGAGATTTAATGTGTAAAGTGGTTACTTTTAGGTTGAGCTTGGGGTCATGAACCAAGAATATAATTAGAAAGTGGAGTATATGTACTTGGTGTAAACAAATTCAAAAAGATATACTTGAAACAAAAATACTTGTGATTAAACAGATTTGAAAATGAAATGCTATCCCAAGGGAATATAAATAATAAATAATAGAATAAAAGGAATTATTTATTTATCAGAGTGGACCTTCTAATAAAAAATGTTACCCAATTCAAATCAGCAAGAAAGAATTATATTTCAACTTAGCTATGGACTAGATTATAAATGAGTATGTCATTTCCAAAATTAAAACTGAGATGAGTAAGTCAAATACTTAGAAACAAAGAAGGTTATTTTCTTTAATTTTTTTTTCTAAAATAAAAATATTTTTATAACCACAAAAGTAAGTTCAAATTTGAAAAAGAAAAGAAGATATAGATGGAAAAAGAAAAAACAAACGCTTTAATTAGAAATAAAAACTAAAAAAAAAATTACTAATGCAAAGAGTAGTATTTTCTTCATCGAGAGTTCTTGTGATTAGAAGAAAATCTAATCAAGCAAAGGTTCTATAATCATTATTCTAAATTTAAAATATGCAATGCAACCAAGGGACATTGATGCCCAACGACCTTCCTCACAACCCGCAGGTCGGAAGTCCATGTCGGCTCACAGGATCTTCTCTTCCGCAGCCCGAAGAACTACAACGGTTCCTCCAATTCCCTATCAAGAAATTTACACCCACAGAATTCTTCGTGCGATTCCCTCTCTTTGCTTATCGGGGAATCGAACTTTGCGACTTCACGATCCCAATGGTTGGGCGTAGGCTCCTCGAATCCCCAAAACCCGACAACCAGTCAACACTAACTTTCTCCCTCTCATATCGGGACTTTTTCTATCGCGATTTCGCCACTCGCGATGTCAAACAACTTTTATCCCGGACTCCCGATGTCCGATACGACGAAACTTCGATGCATGCACGGGTTGACTATTCAACGGTTCTTCACTTCATCGGTACTTTGGGGTTCACAATATCGCGAATCCTAATGCAGTTATTTTGGGACTTCTCGCAGTGAAACCCCGATAAGGCGTGCCACCTGTCCACCACTCTAACCCTTGTGGCCCACACTGTTCCTTTTGCCTTTCGGGATATCGCGATTCCCGTTGCAATGTCTTGGAGTTTCAACCCACGAAACCCCGATACACGATATACGTATAGATCTGACGACCCTTGTGGCTCGGATCAACGGTTCTGCCCTTCCTGAGCTTTTAGCCTTCCGGAAATACCTGTTGTATCTCCGCTGCTCCTCCACGAGATCTAACGGCTCACGGGATGTCGCGAATCCTTCTTAGAGAATTCCGACCGTCCGTCTTTGCTTGGCGATTCCTGCAAATAACTAAGTGTTCCTTCACGGAACTCGTCCACCTACAACGTAAACTTGCGACACCTGCTTAACTCTTCAAGACACAACTTCCCTGAGCTGTCCCTCAACAGACTTGGAGGCTTTATCCTTCCTGAACTTTCCCAACTATGAATCTTAGGAAAGACTCTTGCGTGCACTCCTTGCGGCAAACCTTCAACCACGTCTAAGTGTTGAAGTCCCACGACTTTGTGCACACCTGCAACAACAGTCTCTCCACGCTTCACTCAGGTTCGCAACCCTGAGACTTTTAACCGGCCTGCGCACTCCTTGCACGACTTCTGTGCCCAGCTGCACCTTTGGGATGAATGAGAACAAAAGTTATCTCTATCTGAACCCTCTGTCAACGCACTCCTTGCGGACACTTCAACTGACCTCCTTGTAGGAATTCACTGGCTCAAATAGAGAAACAATTGAAACTCATTCCTCCTTCCTTTCAGATTCCAAACTCAACATGAAATCACATACACAGCACATAAAGCAAATGTATAACAAGGAATCAACCATTCATGAGCATATCAACATCAGTACACAGAGAACAACACAAACTATGAATTTGAATCAAAGTTTTCTTCTATTAATTCAAATATCTGTACATGGGTGTTCTTACATGGCTCTCTGCATGCTCTTGCACTCTTCAACAATGCAGCTTTTTTTTTTTCATTACAATGTACAATGAGGGTGTCTATATGCCGTTTCCCTCTTGCGCTCTAAAACTGTCTAATCTAGAATTAAATTCTATCTACTTGCATTAACTATCTTAAATGCCTTCTACCTACTAAGGACGAGAGTAATCCTCTCAAGGTCCATTTACATTATACAAATGTGCCTTCATTAAATCTCCACATTAATGTTCGCGCATCAAATCCAAGAGAAACTCAAAATTTGTGCTGGCCCTTGTCCAGTTGTCCCTTGCCTTCCGCGCTGGCTCGCTTGATGTGAGAGATGCTCCTGCATCATACTCCCTCGCTTGAAAAATTTCATGGGCTCCTATCCATGAGTTCATGCATGGTATGTCCATGCTTTTGTATCTCAGCTTCAGTCTCCCAGCTGGCATCTTCAACTGGATGGTTTTTCCACTTGACCAAATACTCGAAGTATTTCTTTCACCTGGTCCTCTTGCTCACTCTCTTGTCCAGTATGCACTCCATCTGTGGCTTATCTGCAACTGGCATGTGTTTCGTCCACTAGATCACTGGCTACTCACCTCCAATCCCTGTTTCTTCAGCTCTATATGGGTACAAATATGAGACATTGAATATCGAATAAATTCCGATCCCATCGAGTAATTCAATTTCATAAGCATTTGTCCCAATTTTCTTCAAGACCCTACATGGCCCAATTTTCTTCATCTTCAGTTTGTTGTATGTTCCCCTTGGGAACCTTTCTTTCCTCAAATGTGCCAGAACCAACTCACCAAGCTCGAATTGAAGTTGTCTTCTATGTTGATCAGCTCTGCGTTTATATTCCTGACTTGAATCCAACAGTCGCTGCTTCACCTAGCTGTGAAGTTATTTCATCACCTCTGCGAATTCTTCTGCACTAGCGCTGCTAGTCACAGTCTGTTCTGAATCCCTCAGTTCAGAAATTCCTCTTGGTTGCATACCATAGATAACCTGAAATGGACTCTGCCCTGTACTCCTGTTCACTGAGTCGTTATACACAAATTCTTCCTGTGGTAATATGTGGTCCCACTGGCTATGGTGCTCTATCACCAAGCTTCTCAGCAAGTCTCCCAGACTTATGTTGACCACTTCTTTCTGTCCATACGTATGAGGATGATAAGCCGAACTAAACAACAAGTTAGTTCCCAGCTTCTTCCATAAGGTCCTCCAAAAATTCCCTATGAATTTTGTGTCTCGATCTGAAACTATACTTCTCGACAACCCATGAAGTCGAATGACCTCTTTGAAAAACAGGTTCGCGATGTGAGTCGCGTCACTAGTCTTCTGACATGGAATGAAGTGTGCCATTTTGGAAAATCTATCCACCACCACAAAGATTGAATCAACACCTCTTTGTGTTCTTGGCAACCCCAATACAAAATCCATGCTAATTGCATCCCATGACCTCTCGAGTATGGGTAATGGTTGATAGAACCCCGCATTCTGCTTCCTTCCCTTCGAATGCTAGCAAATTCTACACCTGTCCACGAATCTCTTGACATCTGCTCGCATTCCCGGCCAAAAATATGACTCGCTCATCTTTGCAAATGTTTTTTCATGGCCAAAGTGTCCTGACAATCCTCCACTGTGTTTTTCCTTCAGCAGATTCTCCCTCATGGAGAATTTCGGAATACACAGTTGATTGACTCTAAACAACAATCCTTCCTAGATCATATACTCTATCCATTGGCTTCTATCTCTGAGAACTGGATTCTCAGCTGCTTCATATGCCTCCTTAAAATCTTGATCATATGCGTACATGTCCCTGAGATCATCAAAACCCAACGTTTTGACTCTGAATTCCTACAACAACAAACACTTTCTGCTCAAAGAATTAACAACTTTGTTAGCAGTACCAGAAATATGTTTTATCAAAAAAGTGAAATTCTACATATACTCAACCCATTCAACATGTTTCTGATTCAACTTCTCTTGTTGAGTCACAAACTGCAATGCATGATTGTCACTGTACAATACAAACTCTTTCGGGATCAAGTAATGCCTCCATTTCTTTAATGCTTGTATGATAGCATAAAACTCCTTATCATAAGTAGAATACTTCAATTTCGCTTCATTCAGCTTCTTGCTGAAGTATGTGATAGGATTGTCTTCTTGACTCAAGACTACCCCTATTGCAAATTCGCTTGCATCACATTTCACCTGAAATGTCTTCTGGAAATCCGGCAACACCAGAACTGGTTGTTCTGTAATCTTCCTCTTCAACGGGTTAAAACTTTTCTCAGCCTCTTCTATCCAGTGAAAAGACTTATGCCGCTTATTCACTGTATCCATCATCCCTGTGCTAATTCCACTGAAATTCCTAATGAATTTTCGGTAGAAACTAGCCAACCTGTGAAAACTTCTCACCTCGAAGATATTCTTCGGTGATGGCCAATTCTTGATTACCTCCACCTTATCTGGATCCATCCTCAAATCATTTGCAGAAATAACAAATCCCAAGTAAATGAGCTCTGTCTTCATGAATGAATATTTCTACATATTTATCAACAACTTCTCCCACTGTAACTTCTGCATCACTGTAGCCAAATGCTTCAAATGCTCTGCCACTGATTTATTGTAGATCAATATGTCATCCAAATACACAATGAAAAATTTCTCGATGAACTCCCTCAGGACTTCGGTCATCAACCTCATAAAGGTACTTGGTGCATTTGTTAATCCAAATGGCATAAGAAGCCATTCATACAACCCTTCGTTTGTCTTGAATGTTGTCTTCCATTCATCACCTTCCCTCATGCGAATCTGGTGATAACCACTTTTCAAATCAATCTTTGAAAAGTACATTGCTCCACTCAAGCAATCCATCAGATCATCCATCCTCAACAATGGAAATATGTACCTGATGGTTATCTTATTAATTTCCCTTGAATCAGTACACATCCTCCAACCTCCGTGTTTCTTTGGACTGAGTACTGTTGGAACATCACATGGACTCAAGCTTTCTCTGACCAAACCTTTGTCCATCAAATCCTGGACTTGCCTTTTAACCTTTTCATTCTCTTGTGGCATCAACCTGTACGCGGCTTTATTTGGCAAACTAGCTCCTGGTATGAGATCAATATGATGACTCACACTCCTAATCGGTGGCAATGAACAAGGTAATTCGTCCACTACAATGTCAGCAAACTCTCCCAGCAGTTCCTGAACCTCCTCTGGTAAATCATCCACTCTTGTACTAGTCAGAACAATCTTCGGTTTCCTAACCACAATGAATTGTGGTTCCTCCTTCTTCTTAACCTCGGTAAGAAGTTCCTTCCCACTCATGAGAAGTATTGTGTTTCTTACTTCCGACTTCACCTCCTTATCCTTTATCAGAAGCAACATGTGTGTCCTCCCATTCTTCTCCAGGGTGTATGTGTTCATTCGCCCATCATGAATCACATTCCTGTCATATTGCCATGGTCTACCAAAAAATAGATGACAAACATCCATAGGAATGACATCACACAAGATTTTATCATTATATCCACCTATCTTGAATTCAACCAAGCATTGTTTAGTGACAGTTACCTGGTGTCCTTTTTGTAGCCACGAAACTTTGTATGGGCTTGGATGCTCAATCCTCTCTAGCTCCAACTTCTCTACCATCTCTGTAGATACGGGATTATCCATGCTACCACTGTCCATGATGACCTTGCATACCCTGTCCTTGGTCTTGCAAGCAGTCCTGAAAAGTCTGTTCCTTTGGACTGAACTCTCCACCTCCTTCTCGAGTGTCAAAAGCACTTTTCGCATCATGAGCGATCTTCCCCCTTCAATGTCTTCTACCTCAACATCCCACCTCTACACTTCGGCAATGTGAGATTCTCCAATGTCCTTCTTTTTCTCTGGACACTCATAAGACTTGTGCCCATTCTTTCCACATGTGAAGCATGTGATTACTCCACCTCTTCCTCTTCCTCTACCTCTAGTACGAGGAAAAGTGTTGTTGTCAGCATAATCTCCTCTCTGCTCATTATGCTGCCCTCTCTGTTCAACATATGGCCCTCCCTGTGAGGTTCCACCTCTCTCTGTCTGAGTCTGAGGTTTCTTCCATTCCTCCTTGGGGTTCTGGTATTTTTCCTGGGCAACTGATTTGCCTCTGGGCTGACTTCTACCTCGACCCCTCTGACCTTGCTTTCGGCTTAGCTTCTCTTCTGCTTTCAGAGCCATCTGATAAGCATCTTCCACCATTTGGATGGTTACCATGCTCATCTCATCTTGGATATCATATCTCAGTCCATTCATATATCTGGCAACTTTTTCATCATCTCTCTCCTGATGACCTGCCTTGATGTTCAGTTTATATAATTCCTCAGTGTATTCTTTCACTGTCATCAGCTTCTGTCTGAGGTTCTGCATCCTCCTGAATAGAGTAATTTGATAATCTCTGGGGATGAATTTCACCTTCATCTTCGCGATCATTCTATCCCAACTCTTGATCTTCTGCTTGCCCTTGCAGCGTCTGTAAGCTTGTAGTTCATCCCACCACAATGTTGCATGTCCTTTCAGTCTTGTGACAACATGCTTGACTTTCTTGTCTTCTTCGACGTATTCAAAGTCAAAGTATGTGTCTAGAGCTCTAATCCAGTCTAGAATCTCCTCTGCATCCAAGTTTCCCTCATAAACTGGAATGTCCATCTTTGCTCTTGCACCCATCCTGGCAATAGCTTTGATCAAACGCTCGTTTGATGCATCTTCGGCTGCAACTTCCTCTTCACGTTCAGCCTCAACTTCACTTTCGGAATCACTCAGATCCCCTACATTGGCTGTGCATCTTTGCGCTGTCTCCATGTCTTCGAGTCTTGCTCAGATATCACGCATTTGTCTCTCCATAACTGGGTCTGTCACCTTCCTGCCCCTTCTGCGTGGCATTTCCCTATCCTCTAGATGTGGTGACTGTCTATCTCTTCTTGGCGGCATGGTGAATTCTCCTCTTCTTTGCTACAGAAAGCAAAGAACCTTTCTGTGCTCTGATACCACTTGATGCCCAACGACCTTCCTCACAACCCGCAGTTCAGAAGTCCACATCGGCTCACAGGATCTTCTCTTCCTCGGCCCGAAGAACTACAACGGTTCCTCCAATTCCCTATCGGGAAATTTACACCCACATAATTCTTCACGTGATTCCCTCTCTTTGATTATCGAGGAATCATACTTCGCGACTTCGCGATCCCAATGGTCAGGCATAGGCTCCTCGAATCCCCAAAACCCGACAACCAGTCAACGCTGACTTTCTTCCTCTCCTATCGGGACTTTTTCTATCGCGATTTCGCCACTCGCGATGTCAAACAACTTTTATCCCCGACTCCCGATGTCCGATACGTCGAAACTACGATGCATGCGTGGGTTGACTATTCAACGGTTCTTCACTTCATTGGTACTTCGGGGTTCGCAATATCGTGAATCCTAATGCAGTTATTTCGGGACTTCTCGCAGTGAAACCCCGATAAGGCGTGCCACCTGTCCACCACTCTAACCCTTGTGGCCAACATTGTCCCTTTTGCCTTTCAGGATATCGCGTATCAGAATATTGTGATTCCCGTTGCAATGTCTTGGAGTTTCAACCCACGAAACCCTAATACACGATATACGTATAGATCCAACGACCCTTGTGGCTCAGATCAACGATTCTGCCCTTCCTGAGCTTTTAGCCTTTCGGGAATAACTGTTGTATCTCCTCTGCTCCTCCACAAGATCTAACTGCTCACGGGATGTCGTGAATCCTTCTTAGAGAATTCCGACCGTCCGTCTTTGCTTGGCGATTCCTACGAATAACCAAGTGTTCCTTCACAGAACTCATCCACCTGCAGCATAAAATTGCGACACCTGCTTAACTCTTCAAGACATAACTTCCCTGAGTTGTCCCTCAACAGACTTGGAGGCTTAATCCTTTTTGAACTTTCCCAACTCTGAATCTTAGGAAAGACTCATGCGTGCACTCCTTGCGGTAAACCTTCAACCATGTCTAAGTGTTTAAGTCCCTTGACTCTGTGCACACTTGCATCAACAGTCTCTCCACGCTTCACTCAGGTTCGCAACCCTGAGACTTTTAACTGGCCTGCGCACTCCTTGCATAGCTCCTGTGCCCAACTGCACCTTTGGGATGAATGAGAACAAAAGCTATCTCTATTTGAACCCTCTATCAACGCACTCCTTGCGGACACTTCAACTGCCCTCCTTGCAGGAATTCACTGGCTCAAATAGAGAAACAATTGAAACTCATTCCTCCTTCCTTTCAGATTCCAAACTCAACATGAAATCACATACACAACACATAAAGCAAATGTATAACAAGGAAACAACCATTCATGATCATATCAACATCAATACATAGAGAACAACAAAAACCATGAATTTGAATCAAAGCTTTCTTCTATTAATTCAAATATCTGTACATGGGTGTTCTTACACGGCTCTCTGCATGCTCTTGCTCTCTTCAACAATGCTGTTTTTTTTTTTTCATTACAATGTACAATGAGGGTGTCTATATCCTGTTTCCCTCTTGCGCTCTAAAACTGTTTAATCTAGAATTAAATTCTATCTACTTGCATTAACTATCTTAAATTCCTTCTACCTACTAAGGACGAGAGCAATCCGCTCAAGGTCCATTTACATTATACAAGTGTGCCTTCATTAAATCTCCACATTAATGTTCGCGCATCAAATCCAAGAGAAACTCAAAATTTGTGTTGGCACTTGTCCAGCTGTCCCTTGCCTTCCGCGTTGGCTCGCTTGATGTGAGAGATGCTCCTGCATCAGACATGGAGCAAACCACCTTCCAATTACATGACATAAATATTTGAACGTGCACTTTATTTTCATCTGATTTTATGATGGTTTACAGTCGCGATTTCTTCCACCCTAATTTTTAAAATTACTTCCTTTATCTTTTAACAAAATATCTTTCTTTGATGACAAACTTTATTCATGACATTATTAATTTATAATATATAGTATTATAAGATTTTCCTCAATATAATAATAATAATATAATCTTAAAGTTATAGTCAAACTAAACACTAAATTGATATGTAAAATTCTCTTGCTTATATAATAAAAGATCTTCTCATAACTACTAAAATCTATAAAAGTATAGATATAAACATTCTTGTTTAACTTAAAGTACACTACATAACAATATCACGAATCGATTAATACAAGTATGCCAGCTTTATGGTCTCTATAGATCCATAAAGCCATTTGCTTAAAAACCTTCTTACATAGTGTAAGGGTAGATAATATTTTCCCTCGATCAAATTATAGTTTTGTTGGTATTTTAATAAAATATTCATTTTAAAAGTGATTTATTGATTATAGTTAAGTCTATTGGCATTGTAACTCTCATTTTAAAAGTGATTTATTGATTATCGTGAAGTCTATTTACTACGTAAAGGTAGATAATATTTTTTCCATCGATCATTTTATAGCTTTGTTTGTTGGTAGAATTAATTTAATAAAAGAGTCATTTTAAAAATGATTTATTGATTATAGTTAAGTTTATTTCGAGTGTAATTTTAAGAATGATATAAAGAGATAAATAAATTTTGATGTTGCACTTAATGCTAAGAATTATATTGAGACATTAGTRGATTTTTTTTTGTTGCAAAGTTAATGATAATTGGAAAACAATGTATTTGAATGTATTTSARGTGATTTTATCATTATATCTTMTGTATTTTTACTATAAGTTATAATTTTTTAGCTTATAACATGTTTAGGTTGGAAGCATTGCTTAAYAGAATATCTAGTTGCAGTTCTACYATTAAAGTCTCTTAGTAAGAGRATATTTTTAACTATAAACATSTTGTTCTAAGGTATTATAGGGACAATTTTTATCTAGACTCTTTTTCTTATAAWAAAATAAAATTAATAGGTGCTCAATAATAAATTGCTATATAAATCTTCTTAGCATTGATGTCTAGTATTTTGTATCCAATTGTAATGYGAGGAGAAATATTCATTTTTATATAAYAGACTATGTCTCCAATGATAATAATAAATTCCTATTTRTTATTATCATTRTTGTCTTTATCCCCATAGWTTTTTTATCTCTAATTATTTCCCATTTTCCTTCCTTTCATGGTTTCTTTTAGAGTGTGCCATATTTATGGTCATTAGATGATCAACCTATCTTTATGCTCAAGTACTTTTTCCTGGCCTCTTTTTTTCTATGAGATAATTTGTTTCAATTTGTGATTTCTTTTAGAGTGTGCCATATTTATGGTCATTAGAGGATCAACCTATCTTTATGCTCAAGTACTTTTTCCTGGCCTCTTTTTTTCTATGAGATAATTTGTTTCAATTTGTGATTTATTTTTTAGTTCTTCTTTTAATATTGCTAGTGTGTCCTCATCTTGTTGTTCTTTTATATAGAAAAATATGAGGTTCAAGGCTCTTTTGTTAGGCTCAAAACTAGATTATCTTATTCACTTCCTCTTTCATGGGTTTGATATCCAATTTATTTTCCACAATACTTAGGGACAAATTGTTAGATAGTTTTTCTTATATCTCTTTGATCTTATCTCTCAAGTTTCTATTTTCTCTGACCTCTCCTTTTTAGGTTGATTGGTTGCCTCTATTTTCTTCAACTGAGTCTCAAACCCTAATACTTTATTCTCTATGTGTGTTTGAATATTGTCTTTAAAAATGTAAATTTGATTGTCTTTAATAAAATAAATTAGTTATCAAGCATTACTATCTGTCTGAATCTTGTCTTTAAAAATCTAAATTTGTTATCAAGCATTACCTCTAACTATGTTTGGAGTTTCACTTCTCTCCCTTCTCTCCCTTCTCTCCTATTTTCTAATGATTCTATATGATTATAAAGAATCTCCAGGGTGACTTTGTTGGGTCTCCTCTTGACAAGTTGAGCTTTTGGAATATGTGGTGAAGTGCTCATTTTGAAAAGAAGAGAAAATAAGTCAGAGAAGGAACTTATACACCTCACTCAAGAACAATAAAGTATAACCCTAGAATTAAATAGAATTAGATATAATCACCATGAGTGCAAGTATAAACCTATGCTAAGATTTATTACAGAGTAGAAACATTTCACCATTCAAATTCAACACACGTATCCCTATGTTTTAATTATTTTAGTTGATATAAAATTATTTTAGTTAAGGTTGATATTGAAATACTTTATTTATGGTGGACATTGAATTGTTTTAGTTTTCAATTTTCTGTTTTTAAATGTCACTTGTCAACTCCATGTTGAGCATATAGATGGAACTCCATATGGATCTTATGGTAGCATTTTTTTTTCTTAGGCCTATTTGATTTATTTATTTTTCAATATTTTTAATCTAAATAACCTCATAAACATTAATTATAGGACGTCTCACCTCTTGAATTTCTTAGGTTGGTGGGATGTTCATTTTTCCTCTTCCCTAAGGTAATTTTTTGGGTTAACTCTCCCTTAAGGTCGGTTCATCACAATTTTAGTGATAACTTCTCTTATCATAGTATTTACTGTGTAAAATCTTGCTTGTTCAACCCAAAAATACCAAAAAAATACTTCTACGGAGATTGCTACAATGAATAAGGACCTATACACCCCCAATCGAATGGTTAGAACCACTCCTTACCATCAAATCAACAATCTATATCAAATCAAACTCTTTCCCATCGGAACAACATGTTACAAACCCAAGTTCCCATCTGGACAGTTCCATTCTGATGGATCGTTCTCGGGGATCCAATGACCCTCAGAATCGAATACCAATGACCCTGATCCCCTCAGTCCTATGATGTACATGAATATTATCATTCGTCTCTTCAGTTGTTCATGGGGTGGTCAGGTGGAACCCACGACGATCCTACGACTAAGATCACATCACATCCACTCTATGATTGACGACTCTTATTTTGATGCAGGAGCATCCCTCACATCAAACGAGCCAGCACAGAAAACAAAGGACAGCTGGACAAGCCCAGCCAAATTTTTGAATTTTCCCTTGAAATTGATGCGCCAAATATAAATGAGATCATTTAATGAAGGCGCCTTGGTATAATGTAATCAGACCTTGATCGCCCCACTCTCTTCTGAAGTAAATGAAGGCATTTATAGTATTTAATGCAGGTAGATAGACATTTAATTCTAGATTAGACTGTTTGAGAGCGCAAGAGGGAAACGGGGTATAGACACCCTCATTGTGCATTGTAACATTATTCTGGAGAGCTAGAAGCATTGGAGCATAGAAGAGAAGCAGAGAGCTGTGTAGAAACACCCATGTACAGTTATTTGGATTAATAGAAGAAGTTGATTCAAATTCATGGCGTTGTGTTTGTTCTCTGTGTATGTATGTTGAATGCTATGCTCATGAGTATTTACTTCCTGTTATGAATTTGCTTTACATGCTATGTATGAATGATTTCTTGCTGAGTGTTTGAAATTTGAGAAAGGAAGTAGAAGAAATGAGTTTCAATTGTTTCTCTATCTGAGAAAGGATTCCTGCAAGGAGTGCAGTTGAAGTCGTCCGCAAGGAGTGCGTTGACAGAAGGCTCAGATAGTTTAACTCTTGTTCTCGTTCACCCAGAAGTGAAATTGGGTTATAGGAGCCGTGCAAGGAGTGCACAGGCTAAGGAAAGTCTCAGTTGTGAATCTGAGCGAAGCATTGAAGGACTGCTGCTACAGGTGTGCACAGAGTCGAAATAAATCAACACTTGGAAGTGTTCGAGGATTGTCGCAAGGAGTGTGCGCAAGGGTCTTCTCGAAGACTCATAATGGTGTGAAGCTCAGGAAGGACAAGGCTTTCGATCTCGTCGAAGAGAAACACAGGGAGGCTGTGCCGTGGAGTGTTTGAACAGGCGCTGCAAATTTATGTGCAGGAGGACCAGTTTTCATAGAGGAATACTGGGTTCACCCATAGAAGACATTAAACAGGAAGATATCGACGGTTAGGATCTTGTGGAGAAGATTTGCAAAATCTCGTCAGCCGTTGGATCTGTCAAAGAAGCAAGGAGGTTACGGCCGCGTTTGGAGTTCAAGCTCTAGGGGTCGTGAGTCGTTGGATCGTTGATCAGTTACCCGTCAGCCGTCCGATCTGACAGGAGTCACACAAGGTTTAAACCCTCGTGAGCAGAGTAAGAACCCCGAGAAGCATCGGGATATCGAGGCGTCGGGGTTCGGGAAATCGGGAGTCACGAGAGCAGAAGATAGAGAATTTTCATGGTAAAAATCTTGGAAAGGATCAGAGCCGTCCATTTGTAGAGACGCGTGGCAGACATCGAGGCGTCGAGAGTCGGGATATCGGTATTCCTGTCGATAGGAGATCGGGTAAGTCCACCTTGAAAACCCTGACACAAATCTGGGCCATCCATCTGAAAGAGGACGCGTGTCATGTGATTGTCCATTCCAGAGATCCAGGCACTAGACATCAGGATATCGATGTTCGGGAAATTGGAGTTTCTGAGGTCGTGAAAATCGGGACATCAGAAGTCTCGAAAACGCGAGGAGAAATCTGAACCATCCATCTTGAGGGGACGCGTGGCAGCAATCAGAGTCATCGGGGAAAGTCCCGATAGGAAGTCATCTATTGGCATTTGGGTCATCGGGATATCGGGAATCCTGGTGACAAGGTGTTTATGCAATTCATAATCGCGAAGTCCAAACCCTGATAATGAGGGAAGCACCATTATGGGCCAGTTGTCAACATAGCAGAGAACCGGGATTCGAAAGATCGGTAGCCCCATGGGAAAATGTTTTTCGAAATTTGAAACCACGAATTCCTGAGGGAGATATGGAGCCGTTGGTCTCATAGGCAATCACGACCATTGATTAGGCTAAAGGCAGATAGGATTTTCTAGCTGATGACACGTCGGGAAATCGAGATTCGAGGGATCGCGAATCCTGAGGATGAGTGTATTTCGAAATTGGAAAGTTCGAAACCCTGATGGGAGGTATGACTGCAGTCATATAAAGGGAGGTCACGTGGACCAGAGGTCTAGTCCGGAGGGACTAATGGGATTGGATCACATCGAGATTTCGAAGTCCAAAATCCCGAAAGAAGATAAGGCTGTGGTCTTATGAATTCTGGTCATATGGGCTAGGATTCTAGCCATGAGGGCTAACGCGTAAAAGGCGCATCGACAAACCTATTCATCAGAGATCGGGGATTCAAGAGGTAAAGAACTCTCAACGTCGGGGACCACGAAACCCCGAAACCCGATATTACATTCCCTGTGGGGAATTTGTTCATGGTCGTCCAGAAGGCCATGACAGGGTGAAGGAAAGACCTGTGGGTCAAATTTTCGAAGGAGATTCCAGTGGGAATCAGAGGAGCCACTTCGGCTCAAGGGAGGAAATTGAATGATCCTTAAGACCGGGAGGTCAGGCGCGAGACCTGCTGAGGTAGGTGCCCAGGTGGATGCCATCACATTTTATATTGGAGTCCCTCACCATCATAATGCCTTCATTCTGGTACCAGAGAGAGTTTTCGACCAACTCAATATGATGGCACATACTCTGAAAAATATGAAGATCCTCATTCATCTCATTTGACAATCAGGGTTTACTCATGGGATACAACAACACAGAAGTTAGGGTTTTAAGGAAAACCTCCTCGGATATAACCATACTAGATCCAATAACTAAGATATTATGAGACATCTATCAAGAGATCAATGGTCCTCGAACTTTCGATTCATTGGAATCCTCCTGGAATCCCTCCTTCTAGACCTCCAACAACTCTCCTTCTCATAGGTTCATAACTGGTTTCATTGGTCTAGAACTCGTCGACACCATTCTATGATATATCAATGGTCCTTATTGATTCAAATTCTTCCTCTTCGGAGTCCCATAACAACTCCACACTTGGTCACTTTAATGGAATCACCATTTGACCAATGGTCCAGATATACTCGCTACACCAAATCAACGTCTCCAAATCGCTCCAACTCAAAACACATGTTTTCTTCAAGGAAATAGTCTAATTTATGACTTAACCATTCCAAGGTTTCTTCTAGGCTAACACTAAGGTTCTAATGAACCTTCTTGGCTCTCACCTTCACTCTGAAATTGGCCAAGGAATTCACACCCCAAAATTTGGTTGAAGGATTGCATATCCTAAACACTTTTCATTAAGGGCAAGGAATTGCACTGGGCTTAAGGATCCCTAGCTACACATAAATATTCCCAGGTACTATGATACTCCTATTAATTATCGGTGAATATTTTATTCATATATTGCATTATTTCCACTCAAATTCTTTCATATTTCATAGGGATACACCCTACTTGACACAACTTAATTGGTTATATACCTGTCTACTAGATTAACAATGAAAAAAACATGAAAGATCCATTTTACTTAGGAATTTAACCATTCCTGTATACATTTCCCAATTATCATTTAAACCATGAAACATCATATATGCATCATTAAACATAAATCAACATGTTAAGTTAAAACACTAATATTTTCAATGAATTAAGAAACCCTCTAATTGACTGAAATAAGAATCCTTCCCTCCCAACCATAGTCTATGTTGTAGTATACCTTTCTACAACATGAAATCCCCATTCTAAGCCATGATACCAAAAGAAGATTCATTCATTTGAATTACCAATTAGGAAAATGGTCCAAGAAGGTTACTCTCCTTCACTCCACTGGTAACAATAGAAGTTTCCCTCTTCCCACTGAACTCAGGATCTCCACGATTTTATCAGGCACCTTCCCAACTAGATTTCCTCTGCACAAAGGAGTCCCTTATCTGCTATACAATTCCTCGACAACCTCCCTTTACCAGTGTTTGATTCTTTTCATTAAGAACCAAGCCACGACCCTATATTTCTCTAGTGTGGACCTAGGTATTCTTTGTTCCAACGTGGCCATTAATCTCTTGGGAAATTTTCATATTTTCCTCAAATAAACTTCCTAATAACTATGTTGCTCATATTTAACTACGCGATTCTCCTCCTCACCGATTCGTTCCATAGTGAGCCTACAACTCACTCTGTTTTTTGTGGTTCTCTATAAGAAACCATCTTCATCTCCTTAGACTGTTGAAATTTTTTTGAGCACATTCCCTTTTCTTTTGTTGTGTTCTCTATTTTCTTATGCATGTTGAGTCTGTCTATTCTTTATTTCTCTATGGTCTCTCATCTCAGTGATTTTTTTCCACCTTTGGTCTCTTATTACACACAATAATCCTCAGGGTTACCATGAATATTGTCAGAAGTAACCTCCAGTTAGGGATCCAAATTCAAAGGGGTAATCCAGGGGTGTCCTTCTATCAAGTTCTGATTGACTCTTTTCTTACGTCAAATGCCAAACTCTGCCAACAATTATAACAGCTTCAACCACCAATCCTATTACCCATAACTGGTCACATGGCTAAATGTGGATCTAAGTACGTTGGAAAGTGATTCATTTAAGTTTGCAACTGTAGGATGGAATGTTCAGAAATATTCTTATTCTCTTTATTGAATCTTCTCCACTCCACCTCATCCATCCACCTCATCAATTCCACTTCACCAATTCTCGCTTGTCATATCATGGCCGATACTCAAGTAATTTCCCCCTTAGTAAGTTGTCTGATACTTTCTATTAATCAACAACATAATTACATGCTTCATAATCACATCATATGAATTCTTAGCATAATTTCAGTTATGAGGGAAAACAAGGTGTTACATTCCCCTCCCTCTTAAATAAACACCATCCTCAATGTTTAAAACACCATATACATACAATTATACAAAAACCAAAAATGGGTATGGAACTGTCATGGAATATTCTAGTTCCCAAGTGGCCTCATCTGCTCCAAAGTACTTCCATTACACCTTGACCTGCACCATGGCTTGGTTCTGAAGCAATGTTTCTCTCTTGTCCAAGATGCATTGATATTTGGGTTGGAATTCTACCTCTGGTTCCACATGTATCAGAGTCCAATAGATAACATGATTAGAATCATGAACATATTTATTCATTAAATACATAAGGAACACATTATGACCTCTAACAGTAGGTGGTAAGGAAAGTTATATGTTATTGGTCCCACTCTTTCCAAGACTTCAAATGATCCATAATAGTGAGGTGATAACTTAGCACATGTCCCAGTTCTTAGGGAAATATTCTTGGGTTTTACCTAGAGATACACATGATTTCCCACCTTAAAATATTTATGAGTTATCTTGTTGTATGCATAGTTCTTTTTCCTGTCCTGGGTTGTTTTCAAATTTTTCCTTATATTTATCATAGCCTATTCCATATCCTTCAACAATTCTATTCCAAGTGTGATATTGTGCATTGGATTGTCTCAACTAATTGGAATTCTATGCTTCCTACCACACAAAACCTCAAATGGGATCATCTTAAAATATTCTTGATAACCATTATTATAGGAAAACTCCACTAAGCTTAGATATTCTTCCCATTACTTGGGTTGATGTATAACATGCATCCTCAACATGTCTTCTATCACTTTGTTCACTCTCTCAACCTAACCATGTATCTGAGGATGGTAGGTCGTGCTAATTTATAATTGTGTTCTCAATCTTGCAAACACGCGTTTCCAAAAACTTTAAGTGAACTTACCATATTTGTCCAAGATTATGGTCTTGGGTATACCATGCAATCTAAAATTTTACTTCATAAAGATATCAACAACATATATATCCTTGAAAATACATTTAATGGGAATGAAGTGAGACACCTTGCTCAACTTATCCACCACTACCATGATTCCATCATGTTTCCTAACTATTCTTGGAAAACCAATAATAAAATCCATGAAGATTGTCTCCCTTAAGGTTGGTTCATCATAGTTATAGTGAGAACATCTCTTAACACAATATTTATTGTGTAAAATATTACTTGTTCAACCCCCAAGTACCAATTAAATCCTTCTACGAAGCTCTATGTAATGATTAGGGACCTATATTCCATCAATAAATTGGTTATAACCACTCCTCACCATCAGATCAATGATCTATATCGAATCAAAATCTTTCTCATTAGAACAACAGGTTACAAACCCAAATTCCCATCCCAATCATTCCATTATGATGGCTCATTCTCATGGAAACAATGACCCTCATTCGCAAATAACATGGCCCTAATCCCCTTGGTCCTACAACGTATGCGATGGTTATCACATGTCTCTTCAATTGTTCATGGGGTGGTTAGGTGGGACCTAAGAGGACACTACAACTAAGATCACATCACATCCCATATCCATTCAATGACTCTTGTTCACTCTTGGATTCCCTCACCATCAGAATTCCTTCATTCTGGTATCATAAACCGCTCTGACCAAATGACTTTGATGACACATACTATGATGAATCTGATGATACTCATTTATCTCATCTAACGGTCAGGGTTTACTCGGAGGATACAACTGCATGAAAATTAGGGTTCTAAGGAAAACCTCCTTAGATAAAACCATACTAGATATGATGACTGATATCTTACATGAAACCTCCTGATAGATCAATGTTCCTCAGACTTCTAATTTTTCAGAATCCTTTCTCAAGCCCTCCTTCTAGACCTCTGATAGCCCTCCTTCTGATAGGCTCATAACTGGTTTCAATGGTCTAGAACTCGTTTATACCATTCTCTGATAGATCAACGAACCTTATTGATTCAAAGTCTCCTTCATTTGAGTCCCCTAGAAGCTCCACACTCAATCACTTTGATGGAAGCACCATTCAACCAATGGTCAAGATCTACTCGCTACACCAAAGAAATGGCTACAAATCGCTTCGACTCAAAACATAAGTTTTCTTCAAAGAAACAATATGATTTAGGACTTAACCATTCGATGGTTTATTCTGGGAAATCACTAAGGTTCTAATGGACCTTGTTCTCTCTCACCTTCACTCTAAAACTGGCCAAGGCATTCACATCCTGAAATCTAGTTCAAGGATTGCATATCCTGCAAGATTTCCATTTAAGGAAGGGAATTCCACTAGGCTTAAGGATCCCTAGCTACACATAAATATTCTAAGGTACTAGGGAACTCCTATCAATTCAAGGTGAATATTTTCTTCATTTCTTGCAAGATTTCCACTCAAATTTTGCATATTTCTTAGGGATACACCCTACCTTGAAAAAACCTAATTGGCTACATAGGTCTACTAGATTAATAGTGAAAATAAACATGCATAATCCAATTTACTCAATAATTTAACCATTCCTTCATACATTTCCTATTTATCATTTAAACCATGAAACATCGTATATGTATCATTAAACATAAATCAAGAATGTTAAGTTAAAACACTTATATGTTCAATGGATTAAGAAATCAACCAACTGAGTGAGAGAGGAAGCCTTTCATCCCAACCATAGGTTATGCTAAAATAAACCTTTTTATTACAGGACACCCTTGTGAAAACACATGATACCACAAGGGGTTTGATTCAACTAATTGTTGAATTAGGAAAATGGTCTAGGAAGGTTACTCTCCTTCAGTCCACTGGTAACAACATAAGTTTCCCTCTTCCTAGTGAGATTACGAACTCCTTGGTTTTATCAAAAACCTTCCCAACATGATTTCCTCTGCACAAGGCAGTCCCTTTTGTCCTACACAATTCCTCGATTACCTCCCCTTACCAGTGTTAGTTTCTTTGTAGTAAGCACCAAGTCATGGTTCTTTATTTCTCCAGTCTGGATCTGGGTCTTCTCTTATCCAGGGTGGTCATTAATTTCTTGGGAAAGTTTCATATTTTTCTCAAAGAAACTTCCCAATAACTCTATTTATTAGATTTAAGGATGTGATTCTCCTCCTCATTTCTTCTTTCCACTATGATCATGCAACTCACTCTGTTTTTTGTGGTTCTCTGTAAGAACCCATCCTTAGCTCCTTATACCATTGAAAAAAAATTGAGCACATTTCCTTCACTTATACTATGTTCTCTATCCTATTCTACATGTCTTGATCTATATGTTCTTTGATCTCCCATTTATTCTCATCTTGGAGATTTTTTTACACCTTTGGTATCTTCTTCCACACAATATTCCTCAGCGTTCTTGTGAATATTGTTGAACATAACCTCCAGACATGGATTCTAATTCGAAGGGGTAATCTAGGGGTGTGTTTTTGTCAGAATATGATTGAGTCTTTTCTTTGCCCAAACACCAAACTCTACTAGTATTTATAACTACTTCAACCACCAATCCTTCTTCCTGTAACTTGTCATGTGGCTCAATGTAGATCTACTACATAGGTAGGTGATTCATTTAACTTTGAAGATATAGGATGGAATGTTGTGAATGCTTCCAATTTTCTTCATTGAATATTCTCCACTCCACCTCATCAGTTCCAGTTCACCAATTCCCACTTGTGATATCATGGTTAGTACTCAAGGAATTCCCCCCTTAGTCATTTGTATAATGATTTTTATTAATAAAAAACATAATTACATGATTCATAATCACATCTTATGAATTCTTAGCATAATTAAAGTTATGGGGGAAAACATGGTGTTGCATTCCCCTCCCCCTTAAAGAAACATTATCCTTGGTGTTTAAAACACCATATACATACAAGTATAAAGAAAACAAAAATGGGTATGTCACTCTTATGGCATATTCCAGTTACCAAGTGGCCTCATCTGCTCCAAAGTTCTTCTATTTCACCCTGACCTGCACAATGGCTCGATTATGGAGCAATGTTTCTCTCTTGTCTAGGATGCATTCAAGTTTAGGCTAGAATTCTCCCTCAACTTCCACCTATATCACATTCCAATCAATAACATGATTAAAATCATGAACACATTTCTTTAGTAAACACACATGGAATACAATATAAGTTGAAAAAATAGGTGGAAAGGAAGGCATATATATGCTATTTGTCCCACTCTTTTAAGTACTTCAAAGGATCCATAATAGTCTTGTGCTAACTTAGCATATGTCCCCATTCTTAGGGTACTCTTCTTGGGTTTCACCCTGAGATACATATGATATCCCACCTTGAACTCCTTATGATTTCTCTTTTTTTATTCATAATTTGTTTTCCTATCCTAGGATGTTTCCAAATTCATCATTATCTTAATCATATCCTATTCCATATCCTTCAACAATTCTATTCTGTAACGACACCAGTCGTTACGACTACATGCGATGCAAAGCAAAAGCAATTTTTTTTTTTTTTAACCAAATCAAATTAATAATCAATAAAATTTAAGGTCAATATAGTGTTAAGTTGCATTGATCATTTGTCGACTGAAATATTAAATGAATGAATGTGGAATACTAGAAGTTGTGGGGACTTCTTCCAGAGTTTTAGCGCCAATAATTTCAAGGTAAAAGTCATTTGCGCTTCATTGCAAATCATGTTTTTTATTTATTCTTTGCATCCCAACAAAACAAACATGAAATACATTATTTCTCTTAAAATGTCCTATCTATTGATATATTAGGTTTCAATTTTAAAATATTCATAACTTATGAAAGATAAATAGATATAGGAAAGTTTATTTCCAATCCTTCAAGCATAAAAGTAAAATATGAAAACAAATCAATTAAATCTTTACTAAATTTTCTTCAGGTCTGATAGACAAAAGTGGTCTTAGATAACGGTAACTACCATTATCATCCTCTAAAAATAAATCTTACTATTCAATTTGTATCTCTATAAAATATAAATATCAATATAAATGAATTTGGCTTTGAAATTAAAAATATAACGAAACCTAGTATTTGTAATGATTCCATTTGTGTTTATACATGTGGGAGTTGATATACTTTTGAGTAAAAATATATTTTTTTTCCAAATGATAAAGAAATATTATATTGATATTTTATATATGAAATGAAAATATCAAGGAAAATTGACTCTTAATTGTCTCTAAATAAAAACATGCAAAATTTAGAAAACTTTTCTCATAACAATCATAATCTACATCATTACAGTGATTATGTGTTTCTATGGACTTAAATATGTGTTTAAAAACTCTAGAATATTTGTAACATACCCACTACCTAAAATCAAACTTTTT
>JZKD02S2355211.1:161239-190059 GCA_000966675.3 Picea glauca | reverse complement strand
ACTGAGAGGGGTGCTCGTTTCCACCCAACCATAGGCGTAGCGACTCCCAGCAGATTTACCACTAGCCACCCCTGAGCTGAGACCACGATGCTGTGAGACTGCGTCTCTCTGTCTACCAGTGACCAGGAGTGAAGGTTGCAATGCCTCCTCTCTGCTATCACTCACTCTGCGTAATGCCAGAGTTCCCCTCGCGTCTTCCCTCTCGAATAGCTTCTTCCCCACGCCTTATCCTCTTGCGAGGTTGCGTGTGGCACGATTACCCTCACGTTGATCAAGCCTGCTCTACAGATAGGCGGTTCACCTCCCCATCCCTCATTAAGCCATCAACCTGCCAGCCTGCAAGGCATTAAATTCAGGGCCAGCGAGCCGCTTTTGGTTCTCCGGGCCAGTGGAGTCCAAATACAGTATTAATTCTCGGTGGAAGTTAACACCACCTTTTCAGGTGCCTTCCACCGCCATCGTGGTCTCTTTTCTACACATCCCCTCTCAGCAGTCCTGCAATAAACTCAAAATGTTATTCACATTCATTGACCTCTTCCTCAAGGTCCATTTACATCACATATTCACATTTATGAGTTTTCCATAGTTCTTGGCCAGTCCAATTATATTTACAAGCTGGGGGAAATAGGGTGTTACAATATTTCGTCACATTTATATTCATATTATTGCCAGAGTTGTTCATTCTAACAACCAACATATAAAAACATGTATGTATATTAACAAAAACCACATTCATATTATTGACAGAGTTGTTCACTCTAATAACCAAAATATAAAAACATGTTTGTATATTAATGAAAACAAAACTAGATGCTACCTAAGGTATACGAATTCATTGAAGGCAATAAACAAAAAAAATCTGTAAATAAGAGTATCTACAGTTGCATCATTGTTTCATGAATAACATAAAATCGCTATTCAAATACTAATCAATCGCAATAGTAATAATAGAATCACTATGTAAATAACAATAAAAACACATAATTAGAATGATGTGTAAATAACAATAAATATCCTTTCTAACAATGATAGTGCATGCGTATTGTGCACTCCAAGTACTACCCACGTAGTCATCAAAGATATGGAATTCAATGAAGTGGAAATGTTGGGTAAAGTCAGGGTTAAAACAAGGTGTAAACGCACAGTGAGAACTCAAGTAAAAAGAGAAGGTGCCAAGATTACAACTGAAGGGAAAACACAGAGGAACTCACTGTAAATAAATGTTGGGCAGTGGAATGATCCTACAATTATTATCCATGCACAAGAAAGTAGGGAATTCGAATCTACATCTTTAACACCATAGTGAATTATAGTCGATTCAACTCCTGACTGACTTCTTAGGCACAAACTAATAACTTAAGGGATCAAGGAACAGAGGATAAAAACACAAATCTGCATCGAGATCTTCTATGTGGAGAAGCTAATAATGAAATAAAAATGCAATAAAAATGCATCCAGATTTTAGGATCGATCTTCTTTTGAGCCAAAATGGCTCTTCTGATTCCTGCTGGAACCCCTTGAATGAATCCATAGGTCCCTTTAATTCCCTAGCACAGGCTTTAAGAAAACCTATGCACGCGCTCAGATTTTAGTGCTCTTCTCTTTTCTGAACCAACACACCTTTCACGTTTCAGGGTTTCGGGACTCCTGCATGCAATCTCTCCTAGGCTCCTTGTCCCTCCAACTCCCAGTCGGAGAAATTCTGAAAAGGGCTTAATGACTCTGGGTCATCCCTTAGCCTCCATCCATGTGACCACCACTCGGTGACCACGTGCTTAACATCAAAGTGCTACCAGCTTTTCGTGATTCAGGGAGTCGAAATGAAAGCATTCCTCATGTTCTCTATCTTTAGAACTGTTGAAACCTAAAATAGGGCCTAACTCCATAGCTCCTCCCTTAAGTCATTTTTCATACGACCAGTCCTGTGACCTAGTGCTATTCCTCCGAATGCTTTTGGGTTTTCATGATTCACGATTTTGTGATTCTGGATGCAATGATTCTAGGTCCTTCGAACTCCCGGATTCTGTAATGTCGAAATCTACCCATGACCACGGTCCACTTTAGGGATTTCACAATTCACGATTTTGTGATTCCAACTGCAGACGATTGTAGGTCCTTCGATCTCCTGGACCCCGAAATGCCGAAATCTCCCACTTGAGAGATCAACGGTCCAGATTCCTCTTGAACCGATTATCACGATCCAACTGGATCGACGACCCAAAACCTTTTGGAATTTTTCCCAAACCTTGACCACTTGCCACGTGTCCTCCTTGATGAACGTTTTTGGTCTTTTCACAATTTCATGAGCCAGGGATTCGAAAGGGAAAGGAGGAACGCTTGCATCATGATTCCATGAATCACGAAAGCCAGTAATGCTTTGACATTCAGCTCATGGTCATAGAGTGGTGGTCATGTGGACAGAGGCTAAGGGAGGAGCCAGAGCCGTTAATCCCTTTTCGGAATTTCGGCAACTGAGAGTTCAAGAGTAAAGGAGTCGTGATACAGGGAGTCCCGACCCGCGATATCGCAAAACCCCGAAAGCATTTAGAGGAATAGTACTAGCTCACAGGATTCAGTCACATGAAAAGAGACTTAAGGGAGGAGCTAAGGAGTCGTTAGACCCTTTCGGGGTTCGACATTTCAACAATTTTGAGGACAAGGAGCTGGGTTACTTTGCGTAGAAAACCCCAAAGTCACAAAGCGTGACGTGTCTTTGGAATAGGGCTATGGTCACGGAGGAAGGAATCACATGGACCAAGATTTGTTCTGGGGCTAATAGACGTTGAGCCCATTTCGGAATTTTGGCATTTCGGGTTTTGGAGGTTGAAGAGTCAAGGAATTTACATCAGGATTCGCGGAGTCGCGAAATCTAAAATTCCTTTTTCGATAAAAGTCTCGATCATATTTGTTGATCATGTGTGTAGAGTTAGCGCCCTGTGTTTGATCATGCATGCATAACTCATAAGGACTTGTGGATACACCCTTGTGTGTGTGAGATATTCCCTGTGGGGAAAATCAAAGAGTCAATCTGACTCAGGGAAAGGTTGAGAACGATCCTAAGAGCGGGAAGTCGCGTAGAAGCTGCTGAGGAAGAGGATGCTAAGTCAAAGTGGTATCAGAGCTTGATTTTTCCCGTATATTTCAGGCAAAAGAGGAGGACAAAATGTTGAAGCTCTGTGATGATTGTTGCAAGGTGCACAATAGTCAATAGACAGTCGGGAGGACTATAGGAAAGGCTAGAAGCACTCATGGTTGTAGAGTGACAGCAACAAGTTTGCTAGGAGGGAATACAAAGGATGAACATGGCTACTGGAGGCCATGGGCGTGGTCACAGGGAAGACTGCAACCAGAAGAAAAATCCAGAGATGGATCTAGAACTCGCTGAGGTGAGAGCGAGTGATGCAGGAGCATCATACAAAGCCAAAGCATGTGCCTAGCCAAAGGAACAGATAAACGCTCAGCTGCAAAAAGAGCACGTTTTTATGAAAACGTTTTGAAATTTGAAAACCAAAGAATTAATGTAATAGCTGGGAGAAGCGTACTTACATTTATGTCTTGGAGATATGAACAGATCTGGAGGAATTACTCTCATCTGTAGAATTAGGAATTTAAGTCTGATTAATGTAAAGTAGGTAGATATGAATGTTAGATTAGACTATTTAGAAGCGTAGGAGGGAAAATGGATATAGACACCCTCACCATTGTATCATTGTAACATTATCATCTTTGAGAGTTGTAGAGAAAAACCCATGTACAAGAGCACTTGAGTTAATATATGAATCTTTGACTCAAATTTCATGGTGTTATGATGCTTATTGTTTACATTAGTTGAATGGTATGTTTACAGTTATTTTGTTTCTCTGTTATGCATTTATCTCATTGCTATATTGTGTGTATGATTTCACCTTGAATGTATGAAGTCTGAGAGAGAAGAAGAATGAGTTTCAATTGTTTGTCTTCCTGAGAATTTCCTGCAAGGAGTGCAGTGAACGTCCGCAAGGTGTTCGTTGACGAGGATCTGATTTTTATCTCAGAAAGCTCAGCAGAGATATAGTTGTTCTCATTCCTGTAGAAGTGTAGGAGAAGCATAGAGCCGTGCAAGGTGCATGCAGGCTAGTGGAAGCCTTAGAACTTATCAACTAAGGTGAATGTTGAAGGAATACTATTGCAAAGAGTGCACGGGGTTGAAGATTCAAATAACCAAAGGTTATTTGAAAGTTTACCACAAGGAGTGTGAGTAAGAGCCTTTTGGAAGCCTTGAGTTTGGAAGTGAAAGCTCATGAGAGATAACACTTTTGAAGTGTTCAGAGGGGAGACGGAGATCGAAACCATCACATAGAAGTTAATTTCAAGAGGGAGAATACTCAGTCGTTGGACAAAAGTCATTGAGTAGTGAATGGAGCGGTCAGAATTCTCCGTGGAGAGCTCACAAAATCATGAGGATTGTAGGATCCAGTGGAGCCGTATGGACAGTGAGAAGCCTTCATGAAGGAAGTGCGAAGTTGTGAGAGTCATTGGATTTGGCAGAGTTGTAAGGTGATTAGAGGCCGGTGAAACCCATAACCTTAGGATCCAGGATCAACGTGAGCCGTTGATCGTTCTTTTTGTATGTCATTGGATCATATCAAAAAACTTGGGGTTCGTGATTTTGGAGGCGAGACCAAATTTTTTGGTTTGCACGAAGTTTTGAGTTGTGACAAATAGAGAAGAAGGTCCAGACCGTTGGATCAAAAAAACGGGAGAATCATTGGATTAGAATCTCCATGTGGTATCGTGTACTCAGGGGTTTGGGGTTTGAGAGAGTTTCTTTTTTACTGTAGAAGTCGCAAAGTGCCAAGCATCGAGGGCTCGTGCAAACATGTTGCACATCTGATTGGTGGGGACCACGTGGTTGAAAGGTGGCGTAGTAACAGTTCCTGGAGAAAAGACGGAAGCGGGTGATAGGTGGTGGACACATATCACCTGGGAAGGAGTCAACTATTGTTGACTTATCGCGTCTCAGGGATTCTCGAAGGAGGAGCACGAGGACTAAACACCCTAATTCGTGAAGTTGCAAGTTGCGAGGCATGCTAGCAACTTAGCCCTAGATGATGGTTATGTGTGTGAGGCGCTAACAAGGAGAAGCCATACCCGTATCGACATCTCCGGTATCGGAGGTTTTGAAAAGAGGAGTCGAGTGTCTTCGACTCACGAACTCATGAGTTGCGAGTTGTGAAAAGCATTTTCGCTAAGGCCGGGTTGTGGTCATGTGGAGGCGAAGACTCACACCTAGTGCACGTGGTGCAGGTGGAGTTTTCGTGAAGGACCTATGGATCATATTCGTTGAAGGTTTCAGTAGGGAACTGAAGGAGTCGCTTCGACTCATGGAGAAATTAGAATGATCCTGTGTAGATCTTGGCTCGAGGGCAGGGGGTCTGCGTCAATTGGTATCGGAGCCTAGAACAAATTCTTTGCTTTCTTTAGCAGAGAGAAGGGAGAAAATTTTACAGCCATGCCAGTGAGAAGAAGAGACAGGAAAATACCTGATCCAGCAGAAGAAAGAGAAATGTCGAGAAGAAGAGACAGGCAAATACCTGATCCAGCAGTGGAAAAAGACATGCGTAAATTACGTGCCAGAATTGATGCTATGGAGACAAAACAAAGTCACACAGTCGATGTTGGGGATATCACCGAGGTTGAAAGTGAAAATGAAGCTGGAAACGAAGAAGTTGCAGTTGAAGATGCTGCAGAAGAACACCTATTTAGGGTTGTTGTGAGGATAGGTGCTAGAGAAAAAATGGACAATCCAGTGTATGAAGAAAACTTGGATGTTGAAGAGCTTCTAGACTGGATTAAATCTCTAGACAAATACTTCGACTAAGAGGAGGTTGAGGAAGACAAGAAAGTCAAACATGCTGTTACTAGACTTAAAGGGCATGCAACACTGTGGTGGGATGAACTGTAGGCTGAAAGACGCTACAAGGGCAAGCAAAAAATCAAAAGCTGCTATAGAATGGTTGCAAATATGAAAGGCAAATTTTTACCTAGGGATTATCAAATCACTCTGTTTTGGAGGATGCAAAATTTGAGACAGAAGCTGATGTTAGTGAAGGAATACACTGAATAATTCTATAGGATAAACATCAGAGCAGTTCATTGGGAAAGAGATGATGGAAAAGTTGCCAGATACATGAATGGTCTATGATATGACATTCAAGATGAGATGAGCATGATGACCATTCAGACTGTAGAAGATGCTTGTCAGATGGCTCTGAAAGCTGAAGAGAAGCTGAGCCAGAAGCAAGGTCAAAGAGGCCGAGGCAGAAGTTAAAGCAGAGGCAAGATAATTTCCTAAGACAGAACTGAGAAACCTAAAGAAGAGGGGAAGAAACCTCAAACTCAACCTGAGAGAGGAGGAAGCACACAGGGAAGGCAGTATGCTGATAGAAATACTTTTCCTCGAGCCAGAGGAAGAGGAAGAGGTAGAGGAGGGGAAGTGAAATGCTTTGTCTGTGGAAAAATCAGACATAAATCCTATGAGTGTCCAGATAAGAAGAAATATGGTGGTGAAACTCACATTGCCTAAGCTCAAGGATGGAATGTTGAGGCAGATCACGCTGAGGGAGGAAGATCTTTAATGATGAGGAAAGTTCTCTTGAAGCCAGAGAAGGAGACATAGAACTCATCCCAAAGAAATAGTTTGTTTCGGACTGCTTGCAAAACTAAGGATAGAGTATGCAAGGTCATAGTGGACAGCGGTAGCACAAACAATATTGTATCTACAGAGATGGTAGAAAAGCTGGAGCTGGAGACTGTTGCACATCCAAGCCCATACAGAGTTTCATGGATACAAAAAGGACATCAGGTAAATGTCACTAAATAGTGTTTAGTTGAATTTAAAATAGGAGGATATAAGAATGAAATATTATGTGATGTCATTCCCATGGATGTTTGTCATCTATTACTGGGTAGACCATGGAAATATGACAAAAATGTGGTTCATGATGGGAGAAAGAACACATACACCCTGGAAAAAAATGGTAGGACTCACATGTTGCTGTCGATTAAGGATAAAGAGGTGAAAACAAAAATGAACAACACTGTACTTCTCATGAGTGGGAAGGAACTTCTTAATGAGGTTAAGAAGAAGGAAGACACACAATTTATTGTGGTTAGGAAACCCAAAATTGTTTTGACCAATACAAGAATAGATGATTTACCAGAAGAAATCTAGGAGTTGCTAGAAGAGTTTGATGATATAGTAGTGGACGAACTACCTTGTTCGTTGCCACCTATCAGGAGTATAAGACATCATATTGATCTTATACCTAGAGCCAGTTTGTTGAACAAAGCTGCGTATAGGTTGACGCCGCAGGAAAATGAAGAAGTTAAGAGACAATTCCAAGACTTAATGGACAAAGGATTGATTCGAGAAAGCTTGAGTCCATGCGTTGTTCCGACAGTGCTCAACCCAAAGAAAGATGGAGGCTAGAGTATGTGTACAGAATCAAGGGAAATCAATAAGATTACTATCAGATACAGGTTTCCATTGCCAAGGATGGATGACTTGATGGATTGCTTGAGTGGAGCAAATTTTTTTTCAAAGATTGATTTGAAAAGTGGATATCATCAAATTAGAATGAGAGAAGGTGATGAATGGAAGACAACATTTAAGACAAATAAAGGGCTATATGAATGGCTTGTCATGCCATTTGGCTTAACGAATGCGCCCAATACTTTCATGAGGTTGATGAATGAAGTCCTAAAGGAATTCATTGGGAAATTCGTCATTGTATATCTTGATGATATATTTTTTTTCAGCAGGACATAAGCAGAGCACTTAAAGCATTCAGTTGCAGTGATGAGAAGATTACAACAAGAGAAATTGTTGATTAATATGAAGAAATCGTCATTTATGAGGACAAAACTCATTTGTTTGGGTTTTGTTATCTTTGTGAATGAACTGAAAATGTATCCAGAAAAGATAGAGGCAATTAAGGATTGGCCATCGCTGAAGAGCATATCTGAAGTTTGAAGCTTCCATGGTTTGGCTAGCTTCTACAGGAAATTCATCTGAAACTTCAGTGGAATTAGTGCACCGATGATGGATACGGTGACGAAAAGACATAAATATTTTTACTGGATGGAGGAGGCAGAGAAGAGTTTCAATTTGTTGAAGAAGAAGATCACTAAGAAACCAATTTTGGTTTTGCCAGATTTTAGCAAGACATTCCAAGTCAGGTGTGACGTGAGTGGATTTGCAATTGGAGTGGTCTTGAGTCAAGATGATAGGTCGGTCGCATATTTTAGTGAAAAAATGAATGAAGCTAAGATCAAGTACTCCACATATGACAAAGAATTCTATGCATTCATGCAAGCACTGAAGAAATGGAGACATTATTTGGTTCCCAAGGAGTTTGTTTTGTATAGTGATAATCACGCTTTACAATTTGTGACTCAACAGGAGAAGTTGAACCAAAAACATGCTAAATGGGTTGAATTCATGCAGAAATTTAATTTTGTGACTAAGCATATTTCTGGAACTACTAACAAAGTTGTTGATGCTTTGAGAAAGAAATGTTTGCCTATGTAGGAATTCAGAGTCAAGAATTTAGGTTTTGATAACCTCAAAAAAATGTACAAAGATGAACCAGATTTTAAGGAGGCATATGAGGCATTTGAGAATCCAATTCCTAGGTATAGAAGCCAATGGACTGAATACATGATCCAGGATGGATTATTGTTCAAGGGAAATAAGTTATGTATTCAAAAATGCTCCATGAGGGAGAATTTGCTAAAGGAAAAACACAGTGGAGGATTGGATGGACATTTCGGTCATGACAAGACGTTCTCAAAGTTGAATGGCTCATATTTTTGTCTAGGGATGAGGATAGATGTCAATAAATTTGTGGATAGGTGCAGAATTTGTCAACAAATGAAATGAAAATGGCGGAACAGAGGGTTATACCAACCATTTCCCATACCTGAAAGGACGTGGGACGCAGTGAGCATGGATTTTGTATTGGGACTGCCAAGGACATAGAGAAGATATGATTTGATATTTGTGGTAGTCGACAGATTTTCAAAGATGGCATATTTCGTACCATGCTAGAAAACCAGTGACACAACTCATATTGCGAACCTATTTTTCAAGGAATTCATCAGACTTCACGGGTTTCCAAGGAGTATCATTTCTGATCAAGATACAAAGTTCGTGGGACATTTTTGGAGGACCTTATGGAAGAAGTTGGGGACAAGTTTTTCTTTTAGCTCAACATATCATCCTCAGACAGATGGACAGACAGAGGTCCTGAACATGAGCTTGGGATATTTGTTAAGAAGCTTACTGACTAAACATCACAGTCAATGGAATCACATTCTGCCATAGGTGGAATTCACTTACAATGATTCACTTAATAGAAGCACAGGGAAGAGTCCATTCCAGATTGTATATGGAATGCAACCAAGGGGGGTTTCTAAATTGAAAGATTCGGAACAAAATGAATTCAAAAGTGCTAGTGCAGAGGAATTTGTAGAAGGAATGAAGGAGCTTCACAGTCGAATCAAAGAGCGATTGCAGAGTTCAAGTAAAGAATACAAGTAGAGAGCAGATCAACATAGGTGGGAACTTCAATTTGAAGTTGGTGATCTGATTCTTGCACATCTGAGGAAGGAAAGGTTCCCAAGGGGAACATATAACAAACTGAAGATGAAAAAGATTGGACCATGCAAGGTCATAAGGAAATTTGGGGAAAACACATATGAGATTGAATTACCCGATGGGGTCAGAATCTCACCGATATTCAATGTTGTGGATTTGTACCATTACAGAGTTGCAGAAGCAGGAGTAGAGGAAGAGCAAGAAAAAATTCAATGGACAAAACAAATGCCTGTAGCTGAAAAGCCGCAGATGGAAAGCATAATTAACAAGAGGATTAGCATAAAGACTAGGAGGAAAGAGTATTTTGAATACTTGGTCAAGTGGAAGGGACATCCAGTTGAAGATGCCAGTTGGGAGGATGAAGTAGAAATTCAAAAGCATGGACAGAATGTGTGAGAGTTCATGAACAAGAGTACACAAAAATTTTCAAGCGAGGGAGTATGATGCAGGAGCATCGTACAAAGCTAGAGCATGCGCCTAGCCAAAGGAACAGCTGAACGCGCGGATGCAAAAAGAGCACGTTTTTATGAAAACATTTTGAATTTTGAAAACCAAAGCATTAATGTAATAGCTAGGAGAAGCGTACTTACATTTATGTCTTGGAGATATGAATAGATATGGAGGAATTACTCTCATCTGTAGAATGTAATAGGCATTTAAGTCTGATTAATGTAAAGTAGGTAGATATGAATGTTAGATTAGACAGTTTAGAAGCGTAGGAGGGAAAATGGATATAGACACCCTCACCATTGTATCATTGTAACATTATCATATTTGAGAGTTGTAGCAGAGAGATGTAGAGAAAAACCCATGTACAGGAGCACTTGAGTTAATATATGAAGCTTTGAATCAACTTTCATGGTGTTATGATGCTTACTGTTTACATTAGTTGAATGGTATGTTTACAATTATTTTGTTTCTCTGTTGTGCATTTATCTCAATGTTGTATTGTGTGTATGATTTCACCTTGAATGTATGAAGTCTGAGAGAGAAGAAGAATGAGTTTCAATTGTTTCTCTTCTTGAGAATTTCCTGCAAGATGTGCAGTGAATGTCCGCAAGGTTTGCGTTGACGAGGATCTGAATTTTATCTCAGAAAGATCAGGAGAGATATCATTGTTCTCATACCCGCAAAAGTGCATGAGAAGCACAGAGCTGTGTAAGGTGTGTGTAGGCTGGTGGCATCCTTAGAACTTATCAACTAAGGTGAAGGTTGAAGGAATGTTGTCGCAAAGAGTGCACAAGGTCAAATATTCAAATAACGAGAGGTTATTTGAAAGTTTTCTACAAGGAGTGAGAGCAGGAGCCTTTTGGAAGCCTTGAGTTTGAAAGTGAAAGCTCAGGAGAGATAACGCTTTTGAAGTGTTCAGTGGAGATATGGAGATCAAAACCATCGCATAGAAGTTAAGTTCAAGAGGGAGAATACTCAGTTGCTGGACAAAATTCATTGAGTAGTGAATCGAGCGGTCATAATTATCCGTGGAGAGCTCGAGAAGTCACGAGGACCATAGGATCCAGTGGAGCCATATGGATGGTGAGAAATCTTTGTGAGGGAAGTGAGAAGTTACGAGAGTCATTGGATTTAGCAGAGCTGCAAGGTGATTAGAGGCTGGTGAAACACATCACCTTAGGATCCAGGATCAACGTGAGTCATTGATCGTGATTTGTGTATGTCATTGGATCATATCGTGAACTCGGGGTTCATGAGTTTGGAGGTGAGACCAAATTTCTTGGTTTGCATGAAGTTTCGAGTTTCGAGGAATAAAGAAGGAGGTCCAGACCATTGGATCCAAAACATGGGAGAACCGTTGGATCATAATCTTCGCATGGTATCGCGTACTCGAGGGCTTGGGGTTTGAGAGAGTTTCTTTTTGACTGAAGAAGTCATGAAGTGCCAAGCGTCGAGGGCTTGTGCGAACACGTGGCACATTCGATTCGTGGAGACCGCATGGTTGACAAGTGGCATAGTAAAAAGGCCTAGAGAAAAGATGTAAGGGGGTGACAGGTGGTGGACACAGGTCACCTGGGAAGGAGTCAACTATTGTTGACTTATCATGTCTCAGGGATTCACGAAGGAAGAGCATGAGGATTCAATACCCCAACTTACAAAAAAGCGAGTTGTGAGGCATGCTAGAAACTTAGCCCTAGCTGATGGTTATGTGTATGAGGCGCTAACAAGGAGAAACCATACTTGTATCGACATCTCAGGTATTGAAAGTTTGTAAAAGAGGAGTTGAGGGTCTTCAACTCACGAACTCTCGAGTTGCGAGTTGCGAAAAGTGCTTTCACTACGACCAAGTTGTGGTCGTGTGGAGACGAAGACTCTCACCTAGTGCACGTTGTGTAGGTGGAGTTTTCATGAAGGACCTGTGGATCGGATTCGTTGAAGGTTTGAGAAGGGAATCGAATGCATCGCTTCGACTCATGGAGAAATTAGAATGATCCTATGCGGTCTCAGCCCAGGGGCAGGGGGTCTGTGTCAGCGAGGATGGAAGAGCTTGCACTGCAGGTGCAACAGAACGCAAAGACACATTGGGTGTATGAATGGACTTTGAGGAGGAAAGAAAAGTGGTTAGTCAATAAATTTTTGGCCAAAGGATAATGGAGGTTGTTAATAGGATGGCTGAGGCATGATAAATGCCTCAAAGGTGAATAGGAAATGGTTCACATCTGTGACCCAGAATATGGGAGTAATCTCAATAATGATGAGGAGGAGAAATTGCTGGAAGATCTCGTGAACTGCAAGGAAGGTAGTGAAGAAATTTCGGGTTGCAATAAGAAGAGGTCACAGGATGATCTCAAGGACTTCTATGAGTGCAGAACAGAAAATTCAGGATGCCAGGAAGGCAATGAGATGGGATCACTGGAGGATCTCAAATACTGCCAGGTGAGCAGTGCAGAAATCCCAGATTGCCAAGTGGGCAAGGGAGAGAAAATGAGGCCATGCGAGAGTCTCATGAACTCAAAGGTGAGTTTGTATCAACGAGGAGAGAGGACTGAGAAGGATCAGAGATTCCTTTTGATCATTGGAGGAATTGAGGTATTCCTACCACATAGCCTAGTTGAGGGCAGAGAATGTGTTGAAGATGTAGCAACAAAAGAAGGACAACCAACAATGACTGTCATGGAGGAATAAAAGGTGGAGTAGGTGAAGATATATACCCCAACAGAAGAAGATCATCCAGATGAGGTACTCACTCCATGGGAGAAGGAGATAGAAATGTTAGAGGATTGGTTGAACAATCCAAAACCAGAAGACGACTACCGAGAGCAGAAAGTCATGCAGATGTTAGCAGAGGATCATTCTGAGGAATCCCTCAGAAATTTCATCCAGGGAGATGAACAGATGATGATGACTATACATTTTAGGCATGAAGCAATAGATGAAGGGACATTCAAGTCTAAGGAGAAGTTGGAGGAAGCTAGAACTCAACCAACACAAGTAGAATTGGAAGAAGCAAAGTTGTCAAAGAAGGAAGCTGAGCATCAACTCAGTGATAGGATTGCAAAATTGGAGTCTGTAGCAGAGTGGCAACTCAATGCCACAAGAGAAGGTAAATACAACATGGGATATCGAGCATATCTCCCCACTAAGGAGAATGAAGAATTGCAGCAGGGAGGACTGCATACAAAGAGCCAGCCATTGGAGCAGTTGGACGAGGTAATTGAAGCAATTGGGAAGCTGATGATCATATCATCAGAAGTGGTTAGCGAAAGGAAGCTGAGAAGAGGAGAACCTGCCATAGTAGCAGGGTAGCAGGAGCAACAACAACAGTGAAGCGATGGAGCAGATGGATAGCTCCAAAGAACTGTTTGGGATCCAGGTGGATTTCGAAAGACATGCTAGGAAGCTCATGAGCAGGAGCTCATGAATTTCTCACAACAGAGGAGTATGATGTAGGAGCATCGATCCAAGCTAGATACATGCCATCCAGCCAACACATCAAATCTTGCATTCAATGGAAGGAGAGAGGTGCAGCCCTTTCATTTTTCAAATTTTGAAATTGTATTAAATGTTGCAAGGTCAAAGAGCCAAAATCCATGCATGTGTGCAGGAATTAGATAAAGTTTTCCTTAAATGGTTGTAAGGATGAGATCTATATCTGATTCAAACTAGACAACCATTCAATGTAATTGAATGTAATTTAATGAGAGTTGGTGAGATGGAGGGAAGAGATCAAGGAGCTCCTCTTTGTAAAAAGATATTCTTTGAATCTAGATTTAGATAGGACAAGAATAGAGAAAAATAGGGAGAAGAGAAGAATCTGTGACTCTATTGCAGTCAGAGCTTGAGAACATTTGTAAAGAGGCATTTTTATAAATGCAAACAGAGAGAAGTTTTTCCTGCATGTTATTCTGGGTAATTGAATGAATGTCTTGATGTGCTTATGATATGTTGTATATGTATGTTTGTATGCATTTGTAGGTTAAAGATAGAAATTGTTGTTTATTGGGTTCTTTGATTCTAGGTCTGGTTCTTTGTGGCTTCATGCAAGAGGTTGCATGACATAACACTATGGGTTTTGTAAGCCAATGCATAGAGTGCACTTCTGAATTCTGTGGAACTTAGGCAGAGACGTGCCAGAAAGGCGCACCAGAGGAAATATTAGACTCAAAGGAAAACCCCCAAGATCGCTGAACATACTGAAGGAGAGACTGTGTAGAGGAGAGCACAAAAAAGGAACACAAAACATTTGAGGTTCTGTAAATCTCTACCAGGAGGGCATCGAGCAAGTGCAAGGAGTGCATAGGAGGAACTCTGTTTCGAGTTCAGGGAAGACATAAATACTATAGGTTATGTAGAGCTCTGCCAAGAGGGCATTGGGTGAGTGCATAGAATGCACCGAGAAGAACTCTCCTTTGAGTTCTGAGGAAAGGGAAGTGTCGAGTTCGAAGACAACCAGAGTTATTGAACACTCTGTGGGCTCTGCAAGGTGTGGATTGAGAAAAGGAATGCCAAGAGGGCATGGCGCATTTATTTTCAAGAAATACTTTGGATTTGAGATTGAGGAAATATCAGCAGCACAAGGAGTATGTGAGGGTGGACTTATTATAAGTCTCAAATCTCAGGAGGAACAATGCCTTTGAGCAAAAAGCAACAGAAGAAAGGAGCAGAAGGTCAAGAAACCTTTCGAGGTTTCTGAGTTGAATAAGCTTAGGAGGGGAAGCATTTCTATAACGCAGATGAGACCTAAAGGAACTGGGCTCACAAGAGGAAGAGTCGAAGGTCGAGACCTTCGAGACTTAGAAAATCTTCTAAGTCAAAAAGACAAGAAAGATCAGGAGGAAGAGCATAGCTACCGTTGGATTGGGTAGAGGACAAGATCTAGACTGTTGGAGTCTACGTCCAGGAAACAGGAGAAGAGCGCATAGGAGAATATATTTGGGCCATAAAATATAGCGCAGAGGAATGATAGTTGTTGGATCCAGAAGAAGGTGCATGAGGTTTAAGCCTCCTAACAACAGAAGGGAGAGGACTCGTCAAGTCCCGAAAGCATCGAGATCGTCCATCTTAGAGGACACGTGTCAAGATATCCACATTTTGGGGATTTGGACACCGAGAGATCGAGAGTGAAGAGTCTCCCAAAATCATGAAAGGAGAATTCGTGAAAGGGATAGGACCATTTCGGGGGAAGGCCTGAAATATTTCGAACTGTCGATCTAGTTAGAACTTGGTCGTCAGTTCCTGAAGGCTCTCAACCATTGATATCTTAGCAGAGATATTTTGACATTTTGTGGACCGGGTATTTGAAAGGGAAAGGAGGAACACTTGCATCGCGATTCCCTGAATCGTGAAATCCGGTAGCACTTTGACGTTAAGTGCATGGTAACATAGTGGTAGTCACGTGGACAAAGGCTAAGGGAGGAGCTAGAGCCATTAAGCCATTTTTGACATTTTGGTAACCAGGAGTTCAATATTGAAGGAGTCGTGATACAGGGAGTCCTGACTCGTGATATCGCAAAACCTCGAAAGCATTCAGAGGAATAGCACCAGATCAAAGGATCTGGTTGTATGAAAAGTGACTTAAGGGAGGAGCTAAGGAGCTGTTAGACCCTTTCAGGGTTCGACATTTCGGTAATTCTGAGGACAAGGAGTCGGGGCACTTTACGTAGAAAACCCCAAAGTCGCGAAGCATGACATGTCTTTGGAGTAGGGTTGTGGTCACAGAGGAAGCAGTCACATGGAACGAGATTTTGTCAGGGGCTAATCATCGTTGAGCCCATTTCAAAATTTTGGGTTTCGGAGGTTGAAGAGTCAAGGAAATTACATCAAGATTCATGAAGTCGCGAAATCCAAAATTCCTTTTTCGGTAAAAGTTCCAATCATATTTGTTGATCAGGTGTGTAGATCAGTTAGTGCCCTGTGTTTGATCACGCAGGAATAAATCACAAGGACATGTGGATAGACCCCTGTGTGTGTGAGATATTCCCTGTGGGGAAAATTGAAGAGTCAATCTGACTCAGGGAAAGGTTGAGAACGATCCTAAGACTGGGAGGTTGCACAGAACCTACTGAGGCAAGGGGTGCTACGTCAACAATCAAGGAATAAAGAAAATGAAGGAATGAGATACAAGAGCGTAGACAAGGTTTTGAGTCTGGGGCTTAGTCTTAGCCATGCGCAAATAGAGAATAACTCATAAATAAAGGATAATGTGGATAGAAAGGGTTCTTACTAAATGAATCAAGTGACAAGGGGATTACAATTACCGTAGAAATACATGTGCAGGAAATCTTATGGAAATGAAATCTTCATCCGAGTAAAATAAAATAAACAAGTGTAAATTAAATGTCATTGCAAATAACAACTTTAATAGGCATACCTTAGCCAAATGCGAATTCTTTGAATTCGTTGTCTCAGGCACACTCCTCCCAGCTCTCGGTTTCCAACCTATGTGACCTCACTGGTACCTCCTAGCCAACGCTAGGGGTACTCTTCTTCCCCTTGATCCCTCCGAGCCGAAAATGGGCCACTCACACAATACCAAAGAATTCTATCACCCAGCTCGCCTCGCAAGGTTGAGCTATCACTTTTTACCCGAGATGGGTATCCCAACTCCCACAAGAGAAAGTTCAATCAAGATGAAATTTCATCAACATAACATTACGCAAGCCAGATGTGATCCATACTCCTCCTTCGTCATTTCTTTTATAGAGTTTCCTACTCATTAATTTACCAAACCCTGATTAGATTCATTTTTCATTTATTTAATTAGGAAAAACCTCCCCCGTAAACATGTCGATCGATCCCCTAGTTGCACTAGAAAATAAATTTTATTAATTAATTAAATATTCCTATTTCCCTCACCCACCAATAGAATTCCTAAAAACTCTCCTCGGTGTCCCAATATTCCCTTATAATTCTTAAATGACTTATGCCTTGCTTAATTCCTAGTTGAGTTCATAAATAGAATGTTCTAAGGGCTAGATTCCTTACTAAGTTAGACATTCATCTTTTTCTTTAAGTTTCCTCTTTTCTTTAAGTTTCCACACATTTTTTTTTTCTTTAAGTTTCCTTTTATTTTAATTCCCCACCCCCTTTTTCCTTTTTAACTGAAAATCAATTTAGCAAGTGTTTATAAAAACAACTAGTTACCCTTTTAATAAATTTAATCCTCCATTATAATTTTTTACTTTAATAATTAAGTTTGAATTTATTACCCCCCCTTCTTGTTACATGTTAATTTTTATTTTTTTCTTTAACCACATGTTCTAATTAGACCTAGGTTTTAAATTCACTAGGCTTGGCGACATTTTTTAAGGGAAAAAATGTTATTAAACTTTACTTATCACGTCATTCATTTTAAGGCCGACCAGGTCCTAAGGAGGCATGATTTTCTAGGCACAAGGTTTATTAACTTATCATAGTTAAAATCATGATGCGCCCTTTAGGACACACTACATGCTCCAAGGGTGCCACTCGCCTCCTTCTGTTTTTTTTGCACCACATTCCCTTAAAGACACAGTACGTGCTCCAAGGGTGCCACTTTCCTCCTTATGTTTTCTTTTCACAACGTGCCCTTCAAGATGCACTACATGATTCAAGGGTGCCACTCGCCTCTTCACTCAATTTGGTAGATTTGAAACCCTTGGATTCAATACTTCGTTAGGTGATCTTGTGGGAGACTAAGTGCCTCTAAGGAATAAGGACCCTTCCTTATTATGCGCCCCTTAGAATCATCGTGAGAGACTGTCACATTTTTCCCTCATGACATTGTGGGTATTCTCAAACCAGGTAATCATTAAACTACAATTCTAGCCACGACGGGAGTGCTAGTAGGTTGTGGTGGGGTTGCTGCCACACCTGCCCCTCAATGTCTCTGGTTGTCGTGCATGACCCCTCTACTCCAAATGTGAGTCTAGTCGACAAGCTATCGTCATCTTGCATCCATCAATGAATAATGTCAGCAATAATAATAAATCATCATAACATCTAATCATATGTACATATGTCACATAAACAACATCCAAACCCTAACAGTCCACTCTCTGACTCGAGCCAAAGTCCAAGGGGTTTCATCGATGCCTCTGCATCCTCAATGTCCAGAGTCCTGCACACTTAGGAGAACCTAGTCAATAACACCTGTTTATGTAAATAAAAAAAATAACATATCATCCAATCCACAATATATCCTAATCATAATCAAAACAACCAATAGTATAATGACCCGGATCACTTGCACGCAAGTGTTCTCAAAGTATAAGTTTGCTCAGTGCACACAAGAGAGGGATGTTACATACACCCCCTCTTGTTTTAAAATTCATCATGAAGTTTCGTAGTATGTAAGTGTCAAAATAAAGTGTATCATAATATCATAGGTCTTGCTATCAAACAAAAATTGAAACTGATGACACATATCATATGCGTCCTCCTAGGTCGTTGAGTGCATACTATAGTTGTCCCACTAGATGTTGACCTGATCTACTATTTGACGCCATATGTATCGAATGTGATGGTCTAGGATGCACATTGGATCTTCCATGAGCACACCCTCGTCAGATACTTGTAAGGAATTCATGTCAATAACATGTATAGGATCACTAATATAATGTCTCAAAACATATACATGAAAAACATTGTACATACACCTCAAAGAATCTAGAAAGGCTAGTCAATAGGCCATGGGCCCCTTCTTTTCCAAAATATTGAAGGGTCCCATGAACTTACGAGAGAGTTTAGTACCCTTTCCAAACTTGATCGAACTCTTATGCAGTTTCACTTGCAAGAAGAATTGATCGCCAACTTCATAACTATGATCTACACAATGCACATCGACATAACTCTTATGTCGATCCTGTGCTTCCTTGATCCTTTGTCTTATTGCTTGCATTTGATATTCCATTTCTTGTATCACTTTTGGTCCCACCAGGACCCTATCCTCAAGCTTATCCCAAATCAAAGGCATCTCACACGGTCACCTGTAAAGAAACTCGAAAGGCGCCATCTTAATGGTGCTTTGACAACTGTTGTTATATGTAAATTCTACCAGCGGAAAGAATTCTTCCCAATGCTTCTGTTGGTCCATAACGTACATACAAAAAATTTCCTCTAAGATTTGGTTTGTTTGTTCGGTCTTCCTGTCTGTTTCCGAGTGATACACAGTACTAAAGTTAAGGTGGGTTCTCAAGGCCTCTTGGAAACTAGTCCAAAATCGTCATGTAAGCACTGATCCTATATCGAATACAATCCTCTTAGGAACACCATGCAGCCTTACAATATCATTTAATTATCTTTCATAGATATAAATGTTGAGATGAACCTCAGGGAGACTCCATGGTTTTGACCTAAATCACACATCTATTTCCCTCGTCATCAACCAAGCTCAACCGTTTCGGTTTACAGTCGAGTATTGCATCATACGATTCCAACCATCCCATAATGATCACGACGTCACAAGACTCTAATATTGTGACGTATGGGTTGTCCCTAGTGAGAAAATCTCCCAGGTTAAGGCTACAACCTGTAACCTTCCCACCAACCTTTTGTTTGTCTCCCGAAGCCATTTTTACAAAGCTAAATGCATCCTGTTTGACTACCTTTAGCTTAATTCTTTTTAGTGATTCCCCATAAATTAAACTCTTTGTAGCACCTGGATCTATCAAAATACTAAGGGTTTGGTCAGCAACGATACCTGACGTCTCGAGCAAAGTCGACTGGTGCTCTTCTTGGTGGTTATTCACTATTGCATGAATCTGATGGGCCTTGCCCAAATCTCCCACGGTAGTGGGTTTGGTTGATCCAAATGCTCTGGTCCTCTCTACTGAGAATTCACGTTGGTAATTTTTTTCCCCACATGTACAACACCCTTTCTTCAGTCCAATACTCTTGGTACCCCAAATATAAGCTGGCGAACCATTTACCTGGAACCCTGGTCTGTTCTACCGAATAGGCCGAAAATATTGTTGTTGCGGTCGACGTTGTTGTTGGTATTGTGGTCCTCGATAAGGAGTCTGTTGTTGAGGCACTGGTCACCGAGGTGTAGTTAAAGTAGATCCTCTCTAGAAGGAACAATATTCTAGTGAATTTCTAACTGGTGTTTGATGCTACTGCACACTAGATGACACCTATTCCGCTGGTCTCACTAGAGTCCTGCTTTGAACCCTGCTAATAAGCTCTTCCTCTACTATGAGGGCCTTTTGGACAACATCATGCAAGGTTTGAGGCATCAAAATCCTTACCTTTGCATGAATACTGACATTAACGCCAAACAAGAACATGTTGACCTTAATTTTCTTGGTACTCAGGTGTGGAGAATATCGAAGCAGCTCCATAAAATGAGCCTCATACTCGGGCACCGTAGGGTTGCCTTGTTGTAAGGCATTGAACTCATTGAGCTAACATCAATCAATTCCTCTGATAGATACCTCTCTCGGAACTGTTCCTCGAACAATTCCCATGACACGTCTTCGACGACCATGTTCAATTGAGGCAGGAGTGTCTTCCACCATAGAAGAGCGCTCCCCTTCAGTTGAAATACTGCCATACGAACCTTCATGTTGGAGGTATAGTTGCAAAGTGAAAATCACATCACCATATTCTCCGACCACACCTCGACGGCTACGTCATCCGGGGCACCAAATAAATAGGGAAATTTGACCTTCTCGAGTTCGCAGTGAATGGTAATAGTACTAACTAGAGCACGTGATGGACCCTCAGGAGGTGCCAGTTCCCTGGCCTCTTCTCTATCTAAACGAATGATCTGTGCCTCGAACATCCTCTGAAAGGACCTCATCAGCCCAACCACATCACCCACAACTACTTGTTCCTGTCTGATAACTTGTTCGTCTCCCTAGGGGTTAGACCCCTTAGAAATGGATGCTACTGGGGGTGTCATGCCTCCTCCCCTAGCACCTGGTCGTCTTCCTCTACGACATCCTCTAAGCTTGATTACCTGCACGAATACAAATCAAATTAATTAGAAACTCTATAATCAAAAATCTAATCAACGAGAGTCGTAGTGATCACAGGTCGCAAGTCGAACCCCCTCTGATACCATATGTAATAACCCTTGTCGTTATGACTACATGCGACGCAAATCAAAACCAATATATTTTTTTTTTTACCAAATCAAATTAATAATAAATAAACTTTAAGGTGAAGACAGTGTTAAGTTGTGTTCATCATTTTTTGATTGAAATATTAAATGAATGACTGTGGAATACTGTAAGTTGTGGGGACTTCTTCCAGAGTTTTAGTGCCAATAATTTGAAATTAAAAGTCATTTGCGCTTCATTTCAAATTACGTTTTTTTTTTATTCTCTCCATCCCCAAAAAAAAAACATGAAATAAATGATTTCTCTTAAAATGTCTTATCTGTGGATACATTAGGTTTCAATTTTAAAATATTCATAAGTTATGAAAGATAAATAGATATAGGAAAGCTTATTTCCAATCCTTCAAGCATAAAAGTAAAATATGAAAAAAAATCAATTAAATATTTACTAAATTTTCTTGAGGTATGATAGACAAAAGTGGTCTTAGATAACGGTAACTTCCATTATCATCCTCTAAAAATAAATCTTACTATTGAATTTGTATCTCTATAAAATATAAATATCAATATAAATGAATTTGGCTTTGAAATTAAAAATATAACAGAACCTAGCATTTGTAATGCTTCCAATTGTGTTTATACATGTTGGAGTTGATATACTTTAGAGTAAAAATATAACTTTTTCCAAATGATAAAGAAATATTATATTGATATTTTATATATGAAATGAAAATATCAAGGAAAACTAACTCTTATTTGTCTTTAAATAAAAACATGCAAACATTAGAAAAGTTTTCTTATAACAATCATAATATACATCATAACAATATTATGTGTCTCTATGGACTTAAATATGTGTTTAAAAACTCTAGAATATTTCATCACATTCATATTCATATTCATATTATTTCCAGAGTTGTTCATTCTAACAACCAACATATAAAAACATGTTTGTATATTAACAAAAATCGCATTCATATTATTGACAAAGTTGTTCATTCTAATAACCAAAATATAAAAACATGTATGTATATTAATGAAATCAAAACTAGATGCAGCCTAAGGTATACGAATTCATTGAAGGGTGAAATCATGAAGATGGGTTACACTTTTGCTTGTTTTATGAGAAAAAAAATTGTATTTTCACAAGTTCTTCAACTTCCGAAAAACAAAAGTATTTTTTATTTATTTATAATTTCACTTTACAGTAAAAAACAAACTTGTGATGAATTTTGTTATCTTTCCAATGACTATTTTTCAAATTTTGTTTATCACGATTTGATATGTCAATTTGACAATTGTTTAACAATATGTTCCTTAAACATGAAATGAATGATAATGAGTTACTTTTTCCTACAACAATGTATCTATTATTGAGCTTATGTTTTTAAGAAATGAAATATACTGCAACAATATACAGAGACTCTATTTTATTATGACTATAATTTTGAATTTAACAGATGAATATTGTAATTTCTAGAATTTTTTTAAGTTGACCAAGCTGAAAACGTTGCAGATTTTAAACATATGTTTTTCTACACCTTGTATCTATCTTAGTTTTTACTTAAAACTAAAATCTAAATATATCCTCTTGAAAATAACAGTTTAAGGATTATGAATATATTTGTTTCCAAATTTTTCATTGTATGTTTTTAGAGATACCAATATTTCATTTCGCCAAATCATAATGTCTATTGAAAATATTATGTAGTGTTTTTTTTTAATTAAATAAAATTAGATAAAAATAAAGAAAATGAAAAAAAATTATAGGAATTGAAAGTAGATTCAATTTTAGAAATGTTGGTGTCATTTTTGAAACCAAATTCATAGTATTTGTAGGAGTCTGGAACCTTCGAAGTTAAGGTAAGATTGGGGAAATTCTTTGGTTTTTGTTTTCAGTCTCAATTTCATGTTTTCGGACGAAATATTCTTTCGGCCAAAAGACTATTATTTCAATCGAAAGACTAAAATCAAATAGAAACTGTCAAAAATGAATGATTTCCAAAGTTTTCGGCCAAAAAAAACTTATTTCAGCCGAAAGGCTATTGAGCGATTTTTGTCGGTCGGAAAAAATGAAAAGACACGTCATATCGTTTCATTTTGTGCAAAATTGTATAAATAGGTTTTCGTCCAAACACATTTAACACAATTCATCGGATGGATAGACATATATGAGCTCGGGGATAGGCATTTCAAAGAATTTATATTACTAATTGCAGCTGTATTCTTTTCTTTCTTTATTTCTTCCCTTTGTTCCATAGGCTTAATCAGAGGATCGATATCGATACATGATGGTTTTATAGAGCACTTAAACAAAGTTTCGAGTCATCTTTTTGGTTTTTGGTAATTGATGTTTGTTCAAGATTTTATTGGAATAACAATTTATATGTTGAAAGATAAATGTTGAGCATTTTTTCAAGTTGAAGTCTTTGTTGAACACATATTTTAGAGATAACTATAAAATTCATGGGAAACAAAAGTTTTCTCAAGAGAAAATATGATCGCACTCGAGATGATACTCGCCAAATCGAACAAAGGAGAGAGATTTATTAGAGAAAGAAACAAGAACGTGCAAATATTGAAGAAATAAACGATGGTAATGTCAATAGAGATTTTCGACAAGAATAATTTCAACAAGGTATGCATGCACATATGATGACCGATCACACGACACACATTGGGAATGTATTCAGAAAGTAGAGAATTCAAAGTATAGAATTCAAATTTAAAATATTGTAAATAATATAATTGATTGTAATTACAATTTGATGGTTTTCAAAAAACATAAATAGATTTGTCTCATAATGTCAAAGAAAATGTTGAAACCAAAATTGAAGTAGAATGCGTTGAAACTGAAATTGAAACAGAAGACGTTGAAATTGAAATGGAAGCAGAAGATGAATCACCTATAGGTATGTACATAAATTTAGATAATACAAGATGAACACTCAAGTATATATAATTTAGTGAATTTGTGTTCGGGTTATGTTTTTTAATATAAACTTTAAATTGAAATGTGTAGGAGAATATATCAACATTGATGATGAAATATTAGAAAATGTTGATACTAACAAATTTGGGAAGAAAAAATCTAAGAATTATATAATATATCCAACTAAGATGATGTATAATATTTTTTTCAAAGATGAATCAGTAATAGTACAAGCTCAACTTTTACTTTGTCTAATGAAGTCAAGAAATTTAAAAGAAGCTACATCATTATTGGGTATTCAAAAGCCAACAAAGGATACAAATGTGAAACAAAATGTCTTTAACAATATAACTAGTGTATGAAAATCTTTTGGAAAATGTCGAAAATAAGAGGTATGTGTTGCACATAGAGCGATACAAACAACAGTTGTTTCATCTAGCAATATAAAATATCGTTTGACACAACACATGGAAAAAATGATGGGAACGTCAAGAAAAACATTGCACAAACATAGAAAATTTTGATTGAAAATATATGTAAATGATGAATTGGCTTGTTGGACAGTGATTTCTAGACAACCCTACAAAGATAGACCTGCAGAAAATGTTAAAGAATTGGTCTGTAATTGTTGGTTGGAATAATCTCTTGTTTCACCACATACAAGGGATGTGTTGCGATGAATAATAGCACAAAAACAATATGAAGAACATCCAAAACATATATTTCCAATGACACAAATAGAGTTGTTCAACAAGTTGAAAGAAGAGCACAAAGAAGTTAAAATTTTCATCAATACCTTTGTGCAACAAAAACCATGGTTTGTTCGACCCATCACTATTTGTGACACTTGTTGTTGTCTTTATCATGTGGTATTTGAGTTGTATTACGACACCTTTTTGGATTTTGGTAAAACTTTATGGCCAAGTTCACCTCCTCCTTCCACATTCCATGTTTTTATATCTAAAATTCTATGTGAAAGAGAAGATGACGATTTATTTTACAAAAACAAATGTGTTGGTGGAAAGAAATGTCATCGTTGTGGAAATCTAAGTTTGTTTCATTCAAAGTATCATATTTATATGAATGATCAATCATTGTCTAATATAAGAGTCAATTGGAAGAGATATGAATATATGAGTAGCACAACTCCACATTCTTCAAATGTTATTTCTAAAAGGATTGATTTGAAGGTAGATAAAATCTATATGATAGATTTTTATAATGACCTCCTTGTTATGACAACAACTCTGAAAACAGGTGCAATTTTTTTTTTGATAAGGTGTGTGCGTGCGTGGAGAAGTAACAACACACTTAACTGTACGACGCCACTCGACAACCAACAAGACGCAACCACGATGTTCAACACAAGAAGACTGAAGGCACACAACGAGTAACTGCAACCATATACGACCATAGGCATAAGGCGCACAACACAAACATTAAGACATAATGGAGGTGCACAGTAAGAACACAGAGGGAAGAATCCATGGTGTTAGGGTTACTACTTCTGCACAGGAAAGCAGGGTGTTTAGTCTTATGTCTTCTCGAAAGAAGATTAGACAGGCTCTTGGCCGACTGCTCAGGAAGAAACTAGTAACCCGGCCTAGAACAAGACACAAGCAAGAAAAACACAACAAGACGACCCCGACATATCACAGTGACCACAAGCAATAAACGCCCCTAGACATAAGGCATACAACTAGTAGCTGTAAGCAGAAATCGACACCAGGTGTTACGCATAGTACAGTCACAGATGGAGGAATCCATCAGTAGAGTTTATTATTTCTACACAGAAAAGTAGGGCTTTCAGTCTTATGTCTTCTCGAAAGAATATTAGACAGGCTCCTAGCCGACTGCTCAGGCAGAAACTAATAAATCTTTTAGGGAGTCGCAGTAGTGGAAACTGTGCCTTTAAACAACCCGAGACTATTGATACGGCACTGGATTCTTTACATAGAAAAATCAAACCCCGACATAAATGATAAGGCTACTGAAGGTGTCTAAATCCCACCCGACACCAGCAAACTGCAAAAGAATGACCTCGTCCAAGTACAACAACAACTAAAGACAACCACTAACTCTACGGACGCGCATGTCCGAAGGACTCCGACCATGACCCGACAAAATAGAAACCTTCAGATGAACATGAGGAGCTCACACTTCTATGTTTATCTATGTTCATAAATTTCATTATTAATGCAGTAAATAACCTCATGTTTATAATAACATCACATTTATAATTAACATCAGTTTTAAAATATCAATATCGTCATGTTTTAAAATAACATCATGTTTAAAAATGCAATAACATCACGTCAATATATAACATATCCTCAACTATATAATAACATCAGGCTTAAAAAAAACAATATGACATCATTGTTGGAATCGTCAGTATATAAGAGAAACGTTAATTAATAAGACCATGTGTAAATATAACCAGATTTAAGGGAACTTTGTACAATATCCCATTATCCATTAATCTAATCTAACCCATTCAACATTCCATTACATATCACTATCCATAAAAAAAAGCTTAAAACATAAATAGTATTTGAATTGTTATGATGTTTATAATTTGTTTTTAGAGAATTCTCTTGAGATTTGTTTGTAAGAAATTGATTCACAATCAAATAACTATCATTTAATCCACAACTAAATAACAATAAGATTCCATTAAATATATGGCAGTTAAATGATAAATGGGTAACTGAAGAACATGATGGTTCTCGCTAAGTAATGTGCCCAACGACAGTTGGACTCAGGACGCCTTATGTGAGGCGCTCAGAACAGGCACCAAGAATAGTAAAAACGCAGACCCATAGAGAAAAAAAACCGGAAGGTAATGATGCTCGGTCTGGAGGAGAACGCAGACCCAAAACACAGAGAAAAAAAGGCCAGTTCTGAAGGAGAAACACAGGTCATTAAAACATTGGAATGCAGATAAAAATGCCTAGATATGCCCAACCCATACAATGACTGCCACAAAAAAAAAAACGCCCCAGATATACAACAAACGCAGACCATTAAAACCTTAAAACGCAGATCAAACGCCCAGATATATTCCAGTAATACGCAAACCATTAAAATTATGTAAAACACATCATTCAATGGTAACACTCAATGCCTCCCAAATACTGGTATATTTAAAACACATGATAAAAATTAATCTCATAAAAACACAGAGCCATTTCTCAAGGAAAGTCACAGTTATCTCATAAAAATGCAGAGGTATTCCTCAATAAAAAAAATCACGATCCTCATTCCAGTATTCGAAGAGGCAACTCGGTAAGGAAAACACATTCCCAACAAACACAAGCGGAGGCAATCCGAGAGGAAATCGTAATCCTCATTCCATAACAATGCAGAGGCAACTCCCAGGGACATGCAGAGGTGCTATGGAAACCAGAATGCAGCAATGCCAAATCAATCTCCAGGAATGCCAAATCGAATGCGGAATGCTCAAGAATAATGCCCACTGTATATAAAACGCCCGATAACAAAAAATAAAACCCACACAGTAAAACCCTTCCCCAAAAATGTGTCACAATCATCAACAACAACAACGAACATAAAAGCGAAAATTCCAGAAATCCGCATTCATTAACAATTCAACCACACAAATTTTCAGAGCTACATCGCATAACGCATTCCAAACGAGATTGCCGACATAGTTTTTCAGTAACACAGTACACAGTGAAATTAGCCATAGGGGAGGGAAAAGAAAATAAAATTACGAGGCTGGAGGATTACTCAAGGTGACACCGTAAAATTTTGCATCAACATTTTAAAACACAACAATCCGCTGGATGTAAGCAATGAAGGAACAACCATCTAGCCCAACAGTGACCAACATCGATTGAAATTAAACATTCATTCGTCTATATTTCCATTACATAAGCATATCTAGTCATAACCTACTGCATTCTACTCTACTAAATGACGCGCGTACCTTTTCCTTTTCGACCTCCTCAATTGATGTTCGCGCCTCGGTTGATGTCCCGTGCTCCTGGCCGCTCCTGCTTGCCGACCGTAGAGAGCTCACCGGTACCTCCCAGCCAATTGCCAGGGGTACTCTTCTTCCCCCTTAGCCCCCCGAGCCGTAAAGGGGCCACACAAGATCCAGAGATAAGACTAGCCTCTCATCTCACCTCCAAAGCTGAGCTACCACTCCAATACAGCTGAGAAATTCCCATCTCCTCACAAGAAAATAGTCAAGCCACAATCCGACAGCGTAACGTTACACTCACCGTTCCCCCTTTCTTCCTCCTTTTCCCCTTCTTTTATAGAATTTGAGACCCACCTACTTTCCCTAAATCATTATTAATTTAATTTTTAATGACAATCCTCTAAAAATTCTCTGTCGTCCAAGTGTCACTCATCCCCCATGTTTCTCTAAAATTAATTTCTTTAAATTAAATAAAAGACTCATTTCCCTCACCCCTCCTAAAGTCGATCCTAAAATTGCTCCTAGGGTTCCTAGATCCCCTCTCAGCTTTTAATAACTTTCCTAAAATGAAGTTGTTGATTTTTAGTAACTCCTTAATTGCTGATTCCTTTTTGCCATTTTCCCTATGTCCCCTACTTGCCATTATTAAGTTTCCTTTATTACAAGTTTCCCTATTTCTATTCTTTATTTCTCTCTTTTTTATTTTTAAACCCAAAGGATAAATGTGCTTATTAATCCCTTCTATATTTTTTTTAACTTCATTTCTTTTATACTCTCACATGTTTTTTTTTTTTACTTTAATTTCATT
>JZKD02S2355211.1:19407-31114 GCA_000966675.3 Picea glauca | reverse complement strand
AGTTCTTTAAGAAAGGTAGAGTGTTTATACTCATTTTTCTTACAATTTCGAGAGGAATACGATGGTGATGTTGGTTTTGGGAAAAAATGATATGTATTAAAGTCTTATTACCATTTTCCATTTATGAGACCCATAGTCTCATTATGTAGGAAAAAGGGGGGTTTTAAGCACCTACTCAAAACATAGTTGAGTTTATACTTGTTCTTCTTAGAATTTCACAAGAAATTTACTGATAACCTATGTCTCTGGGTTGGAGTAACAAACTTTAAGGGTGTCCTAAAAAAATTGGCATTTTCAAGTCCATTCATTGTAATTTTGGCACTTGAGAATTAATTTAGTGGTCTCACTAGTTGTAAGAGGACTCAGAGACATAGCCCAAGATGGGCGAACTTTGTTAAAAAATTATTTATGTGCCATTTGAATTATTTATGAAATTATTTTAATTCATTTCATCATTATTATTTACGCAACTTATTATGAGTTGATGCAGTTTATGGATAAGTTTTCACATGATATTTTTGTAAATAGTCAAGTCAATCTTCATTTCCAAATCTGGTTGGATGTTTAGTGTCTTATTATGAACTAATGGACATCTAAGGATTTTCGGGTCAAATTGGTATCATAGTTTTGTTGGTATCACAGGAAGGAAGTTGGTATCATATCTCATTTGATATTTTCATAAAATGTGGTATCAGAGCAGGTTTTGATGTGTATTTTAAAGTGAATGCTTACAAGGTCCAAACTCAAGCTTGGTGAAGGATCGTTTGAAGAGTAAATTCCTGGGATTGTGTCAAGGAGTGTATTTCAAAAGAAACAAATGGCTTCAACAAAATACGTGTATTCTTCTAATCCAAATCATTTCAGTACTGAAGGGGCGTTCTTTTCCGTTTTCATGCCAATTAAGGCCATGGTGGAAGAAATGTATGAATATCAAAAGAATACGAAGAGAACTAGTGGTAAAATAAAAGGAAATCCACATAACTTCGAGAGGCAGTGGAAGGGAAAAGAAGAAGAGAAGCCTACATGTTTTCATTGTAAGAAGAAATGACATGAGGAGGCAACGTGTTGGAAGTTGCATCCATAGAGGCTACCAAATAAGTTAAAGGAAAGAGGTACGCAAAAGGCCACAACCATAGTTCAGGATCTTGGATCAGATTCTATAATTATAACTATGGGCGTTAAAGATATATTTTTTGTTGCTAGTTCTAATTCACATGCTTCCTCTTGAAAGGCTAATGTAATCCTTGATGGAAGGAAAATAAAAGAACTGTTTCATTTATGAGTTATCTCAAACCACAATAAGATCGATACACCTATTGATAGTGGATCAAAAGTTAATTTTATTTCAGAGTAGGTTTTTCAGAATTTGGGATTGGAGACTAGGCCTCATTCGACATCATATCCCTTGGGTTGGATTTTTTATAATTCTCAACTAGATGTAACTAAGAAATACAAGTTATTGTTTGTGATCACATCTAGTATCGTTGATGAGGTAAAGTAAGACGTGGTTCCACTTAACATTTTTGGGATGGTTTTAAGAATTACATACTTGTATGATAGGAAGGCCATTTTCTACAGGGAAAAAAATAAGTATAATCTTTTCGAGGATGGGATTGAGTTCATTGTTAGATCTCATCAAATAAAGACGAATTTGACAGTTGTCACTATAGGGAATGTGAAAATTCTACTTAATTCTAGTATCCATGATCTACTTTTACAACGTACAATTGAAAGTAAAATAGGTTCTTTGGTTGAGGTTGTTCCTATTAAGATGGAAAAATATGTTGATGTTTCATTCTCTTTCACATATGTATATTCAGTTTTGTTTTCCAGTTTGTTACTAGTCAGTGGAGTATGGTTAGTATATGCAAAAATGAATGGTGGAGTTTGCGAATTTAGGGAAATGGTTAACTTGGTCAATAGTGTATTTTCAGTCTTCATTATGGTTTTGATGATTTAGGTTCTCATTATCTAAGCCAGAAGGATGGATGATATTGGGAAAGCAAGATGGAAGTATCCTCACTTTATTTATGAATAATCCATACTTTTGGAGCTCCAAAAGGCCTTCAGTGGGAAGATGTGATTCGGGAGGATCCAAAACGCTCAAAGATATCAACGAGGATATGATCACCTAAAATTATCTCCAAAAAAACTTCATTTCATAGAGCTCGAAAATAGCTTTTCAATGCCACAAAAATTGCCTCAAATAGAGTCTGTATGAAAACGTTATGGCCTTCAGAAGTTTGGAGAAATTCAAAGCAGGGGTGCCACATGGTAGGACCAGAGTCTGCCACATGCCTTTTTCATACAATTCGTACAAATGAAAAAGTGACTTCATCTTGATGTCAGCATGGTGACATGAAAACATGATAGGCTACCACGTGTCACCTAGAAATGGCATTTTTGGGGGTCCAGTTGGAATAATAAAAATGTGCCACATGTCATATGTATGGATGATGTGGCATCTGTACGATGAATTGGTAGGTACAGTCAGCAAGATGACGTGACATCCATACATTGACGTGCCATCTTAGTCAACGAAGACATCAACATCCATATGCATAGTTGACAATGACGTGACAATACTAGCAAGCACCACATGGCGTGACCATACAATACAGTTGCCAAGTGGCATGGCATAGTCGGTGGCATGGTGTGATGTGGACCAATCACAGGGTGACACGTGGCAAGAGTGGATTGGACAATTATGGTTCAAGACCCGAACTCCAATGTGGTCAATTTGTTGGTTTTTTTGTTATATAATTTAATGGTATATATATCTACCATCAATTACGAATATGTTATGTAATGACATTTAATTGATTTTTTTCTATAATTAATTTTGGTTATAATTTGCCAATGGATTTAGATCTAGTTTTTGGCCTATAAAACCTAGCTTTAGATAGAGTATGGGACATGAAAATGTGTGTCAAAGAGAGGTCCTACATAAAAAATCTTTTCATTTGTAGAATTTTCCTTGTTTTGTATGCAAGAGGTGTTCCTATGTTGGATTCGTCTCGCTTTGCATGCTATTGAGTTATTTGAGAAATGTATAGAGTGTTTATACTAATTTTCTTTAGAATTTCAAGAGGAATCTGATGGTGATGTTGGTTTTTTGCAAAATTTCCGTGTATGACATTTTTAGTCCAATTTGTCATGTATGAGGCCCATAGTCTCGTTATGCATGCAAAAGGGGTTTTTTAAGAACTTGTTCAGGATATAGTTGAGTTTATACCCGTTATTCTCAAAATTTCATAAGTAATTTAGTGGTGACCTATGATTCTAGGTTGGAGTAACAAACATTAAGGTTTTCCTCAAAAAATTGGAATTTGTAAGCCCATTCATTGTAATTTTGGCATTTGAGCATTAATCGAGCGATCTCACTATTTGAAAATGGACCTAGAGACATAGCCCAAGATGGTTGAACTTTGTTAACAAATTGTTTATGTGCCATTTGAATTATTGTTGATATTAATTTACTTCATCTCAACATTCTTGTTTCCACAAGTTATTACTAATTGATTAATTTTATGGATAAAAATGTTTTTACACATGATATTTTTGCAAATAGTCAAGTCGATCTTCATTTCCAAATCTAGTTGGATGTTTAGTTTATTATTATGAACTAATTGAAATATAAGGATTTCTTTCTAAATTGGTATTAGAGTTTTGTTGGTATCACGGGAAGGAAGTTGGTATTAGAACTTGTTTGATATTTTCAGATCTTCAGGAAGTAGAAAAAAATAAACATTCACGGAGTTCTCTGACCAAAGAATTTAAAAAATATAAGCCACCCACTTTTTATGGAGAAATAAAGAAGGGATAAGAAGTCGAGGCTTGGCTATTGGGTTTTAAGAAGTGTTTTTGGGTACATAACTAATCGAAAAATACAAAAGAGAAGATTTTTATTTTCAACTTGAATGGAGGAGCCTCCATATGGTGGGAGGATCTCAAGGAATTCAAAGAATTGAAAGAGTGAAAGTTGACCTCGAAGTGGTTTGAGAAGTATTTTAGGAAGGCTTACCTATCAAAAAATTACTTTGATGGGAAGATCAATGAGTTCCATGACCACAAGTTGGAACAACTTACAATTTATGCATATTCCAAGATATTATTGGAATTGTTGAGGTATGTACCTTACCTCAAGGATGAGAAAGTGAGGATACACAATTTCCTTAGTGAATTTCCACATTCCTACCAGGACATAATTGAATTTGATGAGCCTAAAAAATTGGAAGATACCATTAGGAAGGCCAATTGTTGTCATGATCAGTCTAAGCATAAGCAAGATCCTTCTAAGGAATGGAAAGGGAAAGATAAGAGTCGATTCCAGAAGAAGAGATTCAAATCATCCCCCTATAAGAATATGAAAAGGCGCTCAGTTTGGTTAACCAAGCAAAAGTGTGCATCAACAAAAATTTCCATCTCAAAGTGGAAATAGGCCAACAAAGAAGGAAGGAGAAAGAGTAGAGCAACCAAATAAAGGACCTTTACAATGTTGGGGTTGTGGAGAACCACATATATTGAGAGATTTCCCACACAAAAAACATGACAATAAAAACGTTTATCAATTGTAGGAGGCTATTGCTATCAATGATGTGGCCAGAAGCATGCTCGAGATATATGCAGCTATGGAAATTTGACAAGAAAACCACCAAGATTTTGTAGTGGAGTTGGAAGGTATTATTTCGAAGAAACCCATTTCTATTTTTATTGACCCTGGATCTAACCTTAGTTATGTCTCACTTCAATTTGTTGAAGCATGTTCCTTATAGAGAAATAAACATGCAAAGGAATGGTTGGTTCAACTAACCATAGGAACTAAGAGAAAAGTACCAAAAGTAAAAGAAGATTGTCCATTTGAAATGAGTGGATTGCATTCTCAGGATACATTGAATATCCTGCCTCTAGGGTCATATGATGTCCTATTAGGCATGGATTGGTTAGTAGTTCACAAAGAAAAATTGAAATATTATGAGAAGAATTTAGAATTTCAAGATGAAGAAGTAAATGCAATAGTTTTGCAGGAAATTTAGAATCTAGTTTCAGTTAGACAAATCTCAACATTACAACTTAAGAAATCTAGTAGGAAAGGATTTCCCTTGTATGCAATACAAGTTCTTAACTCAACAAAAAGTAAAGATTTGAAGGTTGAATATCCCCCAGTACTAAAGGAGTTTAAGGATGTGTTTCCAGAGGATGTTCCTAGACTTTCTCCTAAGAGAGATATTGAATTTTATATAGACCTTGTACCTGGAGCGGTACCAACATCAAAATTTCCCTATAGTATAAGTACACCAAAATTGGTGGAGCTGAAAGTACAATTGAAAGAGATGTTGGATAAAGGTTACATTAGGCCGAGTGTGTCCCCATGGGGTGCACCAAATTTGTTTTTGATGAATAAATATGGTATATTTCATCTGTGCATTGAAAATAGGTAGCTAAACATGATGACCATCAAGAATAAGAGTCTATTTCCCAAGATCGATGATATTTTTTATCAACCTGGAGGAGCTACATTTTTATCAGATTGAATTGAGATCTGGATATCATCAACTTTGGATCAAGGATGAGGACATCAAAAATACAACCTTTATAAAAAGGTATAGACACTATGAGTTTGTGGTGGTCACATTTGGGCTTACCAACAGACCATTTGTCTTCACGTCTTTAATGAGTAGTGTTCGCAGTAAGTACTTAGATAAGTTTGTATTAGTTTTTGTGGATTATATTTTGGTGTATTATAAGGCTAGAGAAGAGCATGAAGAACATCTCAGGATGGTGCTACAACTGTTGAGATATCACCACTTGTATGCTAATTTCAACAAGTGTGACTTCATTCATAATGAAATCTAGTACTTAGGCCACACCATATCGATAGAAGGAGTAACAGTAGATGCTGAAAAGATCAAGGAAATCATGGATTGGCATGCTCCTTGGAATGTGACATAGGTGAGGTTTTTTATGGGATTAGATGGATATTATAGAAGGTTTATTAAGGTATTTTCCAAGATTGTTCATTCCATTACTTCATTACAAAGAAAAGGGAAAAAATTTGTATGGTTAATAGAGTGTGAAGACAACTTTCAGTAATTGAAGCATCTTTTGGCCAATGCCCCTATTTTGAAGATTGTAGACCTTGAAAAGGATTTCTTGGTTTGTACTAATTTTTTCAAAGAAGGAATTGGTGGATTTATTACGTAATAAGGACAAGTGATCATCTATAAATTACGAAATCTAAATGAGCATGAGAAAATGTATGCCACCCATGATTTGGAGCTCGCAACAACTGTGCATGCATTGAATATGTGGAGACATTACTTTCTTAGAAGGAGGTTTTTCCTGATGACAAACCATTATGGGTTAAATTATTTATTTGACCATCCAAGGTTTAAATATAGACAAACTAGGTATATGGCATTGATTGGTGAGTTTTATTTTGAGATCAAACACATAAAAGGAAAGGAAAACAGAGTGGAAGATGCACTCATTCAGGGTGTGTTGTATAACAAGTACATGTTGTATGTAGTAAATTTAGCAGAGATGATGCATTTAATCATTGATGAATTCCAGAAGAGACCTTACATAAGTCATTTTTTATATCAGAAGATGGTAACAATAGTGAGACATATGTACTATTGGAAAATAATGAAGCAAGATATTTCTGAATATATTGCCAAGTGTCTAGAGTGTCAACAAGTCAAGGTTGAACACAATCACCCTACAATATTATTGCAGCCTTTATAGATTTTATAATGGAAATGGGAGACAATATCCATTTGTTTTATTACTGGTTTTATAAGAATAGTTAGAAACATGATGCAATCATGGTAGTGGTGGACACGTCGAGCAAGGAAACTCACATCATTCCCATTAAATATCATTTTAAGGATATAGATGTTATTGATATATTTATGAATGCATTTTTTAGATTGCATGGTCTACCCAAGACCATAGTATCGGACAAAGATGCTAAGTTCACTTCATGTTTTTGGAAAAAACATTGTTTGCAGGATTGGGAACATAGTTATCATTTAGTAGGGCCTACCATCCTCAGACAAATTATTAGACCTAGAGAGTGAACATAGTGCTAGATGACATATTGATGATGCATGTTATGCATCAACCCAAGCATTGGGAAGAATATATACCCTTGGTGGAGTTTTCCTATAACAATGGTTATCAAGATTTTTTTAAGATGAACCCATTTAAGGTTATGTATGGAAAGAAGTACATAATTCCAATAAGTTGGGACACTTGAGTGGAAAAGTTCACAATTGGACTATGTAACATCCTGCTCTTGCGTGCATTGAGTGAAATTATTCTTTGAGGACATTTGCGTGGAAGTGATTCAGGTCATTATGCTATTGGTTGTTTTGATTATTATTATGATATATTATGGATTGGATGATATGTTATTTGTTTTATTTACATAAACAAGTGATATTGACTGGGTTCTCCTGAGTGTGTAGGACTCTGTACATTGAGGATGAAAAGGCATCGATGAAACCCCTTGGACTCTTGATCAAGTCAGGGAGTGGACTGTTAGGGTTTGGATGTTGTTGGTGTGACATATGTACAAATGATTATATGTTATGATGATTGATATTATTGTTGACATGATTCATTGATGGATGCAGGTTGGCGATAGCTTGTCGAGAAGACTCACATTTGGAGTAGAGGGGTCACACATGAAAACCAGAGACATTGAGGGGGAGGTGTGGCAACATCCCTGCCACATCCTACTAGCACTATCCCCATGGCTCGAACTATAGGTTAACGATTACCTAGTTAGAGAAGACCCACGATGTCATGAGGGAAAACTGTGATAGTCGCTCACGATGATTCTAAAGGGTGCGCAATAAGGCATGGTACTTATTCCTTAGAGGCCCTTAGTATCCCACAAGATCACCTGACGGAGTATTGAATCTAGGGGTTTGACGTCAACCAAATTCAGTCAAGAGGCGAGTGGCACCCTTGGAAACATAGTGTGTCTTGAAGGGAACGTCGTGCAAAGAAAACAAAAGGAGGTGAGTGGCACCCTTGGAGCACGTAGTGTGTCTTGAAGGCCACGTTGCACAGAGAAAATGAAAGGAGGCGAGTGGCACCCTTGGAGCATGTAGTGCTTCCTAAAGGGCACATCATGATTTTAACTATGATAAGTTAATAAACCTAGTGCCTAGAAAATTATTCCTCATTAGGACCTGGTCAGCCTTAAAATTAATGACCTGATAAGTAAAGTTTAATAACAATTTTTCCCTTAAAAACTATCACCAAGCCTAGTGAATTTAAAACCTAGGTCTAAGTAGAACATGTGGTTAAAGAAAAAATAAATAAATAAACATGTAACAAGAAGGGGGGGTAAGAAATTCAAACTTAATTATTAAAGTAAAAAATTATAATGGAGAATTAAATTTATGAAAAGGGTAATTGGTTGTTTTTATCTACACTTGCTAAATTGATTTTTAGTTAAAAAGGAAAAAGGAGGGGGGGGACTTAAAAGAAAAGGAAACTTAAAGAAAAAAAAATGGGGGAAACCTAAAGAAACAATTGAATGTGTAACTTAGTAAGGAATCTAGCCCTTAGAACTTTCTATTTATGAACTCAACTATGAATTAAGTAAGGCGTAAGTCATTTAAGAATTATAAGGAAATATTGGGACACCAAGGAGCATTTTTAGGAATGTTCTTAGTGGGTGAGGGAAATAGGAATATTTAATTAATTAATAAAATTGATTTTATGGTGTAGCTAGGGGATTAGGCAACATGTGTATTAGGGAGGTTTTTCCTAATTAAATAAATGAAAAAGGAATCTAATGAGGGTTTTGGAAATTAATGACTAGGAAAATCTATAAAAGATATGGTGAAGGAGGAGTATGGATCATATTTGGCTTGCGTAACACTACGCTACTGAAACTTCATCTTGACTGAACTTTCTCTTGTCAGAGTTGGGATACCCAACTCAAGTAATGAGTGGTAGCTCGACCTTGCGAGGCGAGCTGGGTGCAAGATTTCTCTGGTATTGTGTGTGTGGCCCCTTTGTGGCTCGGGGGGCTCAGAGAAAAGAAGAGTACCCCTATTGGATGGGAGGTACCAGTGAGGTCACATCGATTTGAAAGCGGGAGATCGACAGAGCGCATGTGGGACAACGACTTCAAAGCATTCACAATTGGCTAACATACGCCTGTTAAATTTGTTGCTTGGAATGAAATTTAATTTACAGTTGTTTATTTTACTGTACTCGGATGCAGATTTCATTGACATGAGATTTCCTTGCACATGTATTTGTATGTTAATTGTAATCCCATTGTCACTTTATTCATTCAGTAAGAACCCTTTCTATCTATAGTATTCTTTAGTTATGAGTTATTGTTTATTTGCGCATGGCTAAGAATGAGCCCCAGACTCGAAACCTTTCCTGTACTCTTATATCTCCTGCATGTGTTTTCTTTATTACTTGATTTCCCTTTTATTTCATTATTTCGTTCTCCACAAAGAAGATTTGGATAAAAATTTGTGTTTTTATACTGTGTTCCTTGATCCCTTAAGATATTAGTATGTGCCTGAGCAGTCAACTAGGAGCCAAATCGATAGTCTTTCACTATGGTGTTAAAGATTTAGATTCAAATTCCCTTCTTTCCTGTGCATGGATAATAAGTGTAGGATCATTATACTGCCCATCATTTATTTGCAGCGAGTTCCTCTGCATTTTCCCTTGAGTTGGAATCTCAACACCCTCTCTTTTTACTTGATTTTTCACCGTGCATTTACACCTTGTTTTAACTCTCACTTTACCTAGCGTTTCCACTTCATTTCTCTATGTTTCCACTTCATTGCATTCGAGATATCTAATGACTATGTGATTATTGCATGGGTAGTACTTGGAGTGTGCAATGCGCATGCGCTATCATTGTTAGACAAGATGTTTATTGTTATTTACACAACATTTTGGTTATGGATTTTTATTGTTCTTTATTTATGGATTTTTGTTGTTATTTACATAGCGATTATATTATTACTACTGTGATTTATTAGCATTTGAATAGATATTTTATTTTACTTTGCGATTTCCTTTTTAATAGACAATAAATTACTTGGCAGTTTCCCAGCAAAGGTAGCGCCCTGGGCGATTTTCTTGGCGTATTACACAACATTTTACACCACAATTGTCTGGGTGATTTACCCAGTATTGACACAAAGATTTCACCCATCCTTTACAAAGCGATTTACCCCATACCTCACAGCGATTTACACAGTACCCACCCAACAATGTTTGGTCTTGAAGCTCTACGTTTTTGAATGGTAAATCTCTGTGTTTTTTATTAATAAATCCTAGCATTTTTGGATGGTAAATATCTGTGTTTTTTTATTGATAAATCCCAATGTTTTTGGATGGTAAATCTCTGCATTTTTTATTGATAAATCCAAACATTTTTGGATGGTAAATATCAACATTTTTGAATAATAGATCCCTGTGTTTTGAATGATTAATCTCTGCGTATTTGAATGATTAATCTCTGCATTGTTTTTACATTTTTGTGCTCAACATTTATGTCCTAATGCCCAACATTTTACCTCTCACGCTCGATGATTTATTCGCTTGTTTTTATGAATTTAGCATGGGAGACCCCAAGGATTTCTATCATTTATCTCTATGTCCTTCCTAGAATAATATTTACTATTCCTTTCAGGATCAACAAAAGATCCTTCATGACTACTTTCATCTTAATCTTGAGTTTGGGGTTCTCTGACTGATTATGTTATTCATGAAACAATGGTGCAACTGTAGATACTCTTATTTACAGATTTTATTTATTTATTGCCTTCAAGGTGAAATAATGGAGGTGGGTAACACTTTCATGACAATCTGATCTCCAAAATTCCAAAAAACATTTATTCGACCGAGCTAATATTATTTTTCAACCGAACTAATTTTCGGCCGAAAAGTGGAACGTCAAATCGAACTGTACAGTGAAAACACCCTCGATTTGCATGTAAAAATTTAGTCGGATGGATTTTTTCCATCCAGAAATATGTTTTTGGCCAAAAGATATTTTGGCCGAAACATTCTTTTGGCTGAAAGATTGTTCGGCCGAAAAATATTTTTCACAAAAGAATGTTTTGGTCGAAAGAATTTTTATATATCAACCACACATCAGTATTGTAACATTTTTATAAACTCTTTGTGCTTGTCATAGGTGAGTGATTGTGAGCGTTACCATGTGAGCGTTCCTGTGTGAGCATTCTTGCATTTGTGAGCATTCCTGAGTGTTGGTGTGGACATTCCTATGAGCTTTCCTATGTTTGTGAGCGTTCTTGAGTGTTGGTGTGGACGTTCGTGTGGGATGTTGGTGCAAATGTCATGTTGTCATGTGTTTTTTCGGGCGTCGGGTTGTTGTGTTGGCGGGTGGTCAGCGGGCCGAGCTTCAGGTATTTCACTGTAAATTTTCCCCCATTTAATTTTTAATTTGTAATATCAAATTAAATTTTTACTTTTAAATTAAAATGTAGTTTATGTGGTGGCCCCTGTGGCCAAGCCATGGACACGCCAACAACATGGCCATAGGGTTGGGCCCCCACGGCCAAGACACAACAAAAATATATATGTCTTGTGCTTTTACACGCTAACTAAGGCACTTTATTCTTACTTCCTTGGATGCACTCGTCTATTATCATTTTGGTAACTAGATAATAGTGAGAACCACTTC
>JZKD02S2355211.1:0-19397 GCA_000966675.3 Picea glauca | reverse complement strand
GCCAAAATTTATTTTCTCACAAGTTTGTACCTTATAAACTTGTATGTTATACCTAGGATAAACCCATTGTAAATTGAATTGGCATGCCTAACTTTTATTTTCATTTACATGATATATTTATGTAAATATATTATTGAACTCAATATGGACCCCTTAAATTTGTAAATTCAAATAACTTCAAAATTATTTAAAAAAGAAAGTCAAAACTAGCAATGCACATATATCTAATATTTAAAAAACAAACAAAAAGACTCAATTGAAAGAATGAAAATATAATAAAGGTGGACCAAGAAAATATATACGCTTTACACTTAGATTCAACTTATGTATCTTTCATTCTATATTGGGAAGTAGTTTCATTTGCATAAATGTGCAACCTAAAAGAACATAAACTAAATTTCTAAATTATACTCAATAACAAGCTTATGAATCGATTAAATAATTAATATTTATTAAGAAAAATTTATAGGATGAGTTAATTCTCAAAATTATGCTCAATAACTATATAAAGAATTTATTTAATAATTGATATAGATAAGATAAATTTGGGGGGAAGTGGAGAAGCCCTATAACAGTCATACTACAATGTTGTTACTACCTCTACTCATTTTGAACTCATAGAATTCAAAATGACAACCATTGTAACTTAGCATCCCAAAAAATTAAAATAAACTAAATTTTTGTAAAGATCAAAATTTCATTTTATCCAGGTGAAAATAAATTCATTTTTAATGAGGTGAAAAAATATGTTGCAATAGGTGATACACCAAAAGACACATAGAAGGAATGTCTATACACATTTAAGTCTTTTTAAATGAAAAGGAAAAGATATGAAAGCTATCTTGCAAAAAGGTAGAATTCATTATGTTATCAAATATAAACAAACATGAGTAAGATGAAATTGAGTTGCAAAGAGTAAATATGACATTGTACTTAACAAAGAATAATCTAGTGTCATATTGTATGATTGTAGTTCAAGAACACGAATCTATATGGAACAATTATTTCTTGAGTGCATCGTATTTTTTAACACAATTTTGTAGTGTACAAGATTCATAAAAAAATATTATTAAAAAGAAGTAATAACAAGTGACAAAATCCTTAAGAATGAATCGATCAAATAAAACTAGGTTCAAAGTGTTTGCTATGAAACATTTACACTAAGAATCAACATTAAGATTCAAGATCTTTTCCATGAATAGAAAATATATAATACTTTGTTAATGTTCGTATTTCTATAATGAGTCAACCCATTCATAGATTGATTAGGTTCAAAGTGTTTTGTAGCAAACATTTACACTAAGAATCAACACTAAGATTCAAGATATTTTCCATGAATAGAAAATCTATATTACTTTGTTAATGTTGGTATTTCTATAATGATTCAACCTATTCATAGATTGATTCTATTTTAGGTAATCTGTAATGGTCATTAGCCAAGCTATCAAGATTCCTTAGGTCAGTGAGTCGGGCCAAGATATGATATATGATGAATAATGTGAGTTCGACCCCATACAAATCCTCAAAAATTAATGACATCACTATTACTCCTAATTGGATACTCTGGCAAGCATCCCAAACTGTAACATAAGGGAATCCAAACATTTTGTATTTTATAAAAATTTCATAAAATTTTCAATCTGTCTAACTTTTTAATTCATTTTTTTTTTGTATTTTATAAAAATTTCAAATATTTAGGAATTTAATATATAAATCCATTTTTACATATGTAATATTAGAGTATCATAAGTTTCTTACAATTTTTATCTTACAAAGTATCTTACAATGCCTTGTTTACAGTTAAATTATATTAACTCTTTCATAAGTTATGTTGTTTTCAATCTTTTTGCACTTGATGCTACAAAACATTGGTTGTAGGTTTTTAATAATGTTAATATAGATTATAAAATGTATTCAAAATATTTTGATGATATTAAATATCAAGGTGGTATGGTTTTAATAATGCAAGTAGATTATAAAGTTTATTCAATATTGAGGATATTGAAAGAGTCCTACACATGAAATGATGTTCTTATTAGATGATATTCTCATATTATAAATAAAATCCATTTGATACCTTGATCTATACCACCTTGAATACCATTGCATCACTTCTCAACAAGTTAATTCATATGGTATGTTTGTTGTGTGAACAAGCAAGAATTCCCTCAATCCCTTAGACACCTTGCATTTACGAATGTCAATTTTCCGAAGGAGACAATTCCATTGATTGATGATGCAAGGAAAATGACATGGAATGTATTTCATCCAACCACACTACTTTGGGCATGGATGGACCTATATTGGATTTGATTGGACCAGATATATTCTCCCTTAGTTATGGCCTCAAATAAAAATTTCATTCAAAAACTCTATGATTAACATGATTATTTAATCCACGCCAAGTTTTGCATTTTTCTGTGTTCATCATTTCATAAAAAGAGAAATAAATATTCATTGCCAAGAGTCATCTATATTTGGACTAGATTGACAAAACACATCTTGAAACCATCTAGTGAGACCTAATGATAATGGGTAAGTAAATCTCCCTCTATGCTTCACATTTCCTACATATTGTCATGAGTCTTGGTCATATCTCTGTGTAAGACATGAGTGACCTACTTGTGTAGATTTAGTTTTTTCTTGAAATTCATCTGATTAACATTCACTGATTTAATTTCACTTTTTTCAATCCCTTAGACACCTTGGATTTATGAATGTCAATTTTCCCAAGGAGACATTTCCTTTGATTGTTGATGCAATGAAAATAACATGGAATGTATTTAATCCAACCACACTACTTTGGGAATGGATGGCCATATATTGGATTTGGTTCCCAGATATATGCTCCCTTAGTTAAGGCCTCAAACAAAAATTTCATTCAAAAACTCAATGATAAACATGATTATGTAATTCATGCCAAGCTTTGCATTTTTTGTGTTCTTCATTTCATAACAAGAGAAAGAAATATCCATTGCCAAGAGTCATTTATATTTGGACTAGATTGAAAAAAACACATCTTGAAACCATCTAGTGAGACCTAATGATAATGGGTAAGTAAATCTCCCCCTATGCTTCACATGTCCTACATATTGTCATGAGTCTTGGTCACATCTCTGTGTAAGACATATCCCACACGTAGACGACAATAACAAGTGATGTTCCTTATATGCATATTTTTAAAATGTTCACAACTAATCATGCATACAAATAAATAAAGTAAATCAAATTTCAAATAATCATCATTAAAGAAATAATAATAATTCAACATTCATCCATCTTTAAAATTGAATTATTATAATTTAAACATGGTAGGAACTATGTGAGGAAACAAGGAATCATAATGTTATGAGGGCCATGTGACCTAACACTAGTGATATATCCACTCATAGTAGAAACATTTTCTAATGAAAACCCATATCATATGGGATTTTTTTATGTTAGACATAACATTTTATCCCTACCTTCTAGTTAACAAAAACTATTCATAAGTATTGAATTCCGATTTAATAGTATTTTTGATGGTATATCAATGTTCTGTAGAGTGATCTCCTTCTCCATTCTCAAATGATTTAGCTAAGAATTGGCATATTTATGCCAACCTCCATTAAGCCATAGGTGGCTTTGACTAGAGTTTGAAGAAATCATAGGTAGCATATTTTCTTTCATGTTAGTAGTATCTTGTGCTTATACATTAGGTACCTAGTTTTAGTCATTCTCTTAATGGGGAAATAACTAATTATATGGGGATAGGATAGGTTGTATGCTATTAATTATAAGATTATAAATTAAAACACTTTTGAATTTTCTCATTATTTCTCCATGATTATATAAAAATGCTACAACCCAAATCTTCAAATCCATATATAATATAACAAGATTGATGAGTGTCTCAAAAGGGGTTTATTTTTTTCCCAGAGCCAAAATTCATATGATTTACAATTGTTTTCAAGGTAAAAATAGGTTTTGGACATGGAGGGATATGATGTTAGGTTTAATAATCAACAACAAATAAACTCAAAACTATATCAAGCAAGGGAGTTAGGGAGTTTATAGTTAATAAATCCCTTAGTGGAAATATGGTTCATTTATGTAACAATTAGGTATAAATCCCTTAGTGAAAATCCCTTACTTTATAGTAAAATTAGGTCCCTTTATGTATCCCTTAGTGGAAATTCCTTTATTTATTGTAAAATTAGGTCCCTTTATGTAAATTTAGGTGACCATAAAATATTTCACAGTTATGTATTTCGTTCAAATATATCCACAACTATCCAACAATTTGTCCTTAAATCTCTCAAGTGATCCAAATATATAATATAGCATTTGCACAATTCATATTTTATATAATATAACATTATCAAAAATATTACATTTTCTACACCTCATCTTAATTTATATTAGGAATAGAAATATCCCTCGATCCCATCCCATTTAACATGAAAATAAAGGAATTAGTACAAAAACTAAATGACAATTAAACAATGCTAATGGGAGGTTTAAAGCAATGGCATATAATCCATGTTCATGCAAGACCTTCACCTCATTGTGATTAAAACATGGGTGTGTGAGGTTATGAAGATTAAACTCTTTGTTTTGGGGATTCTAATGCATTACATTATATGTCATCTTTGTGGATCCAACCATAGGGAACTTTTAAGGAATCTTAAAGAAATGTTCTAATCCATTTTTTTAGTGGATCCAACGATAGGGAGATTTTAATGAATCCACTTGATTGTTGTTTTTATGAATTGATTTCCCTTGGTGAACCCAACATATGATTTCAATGACTTCTTTGTGTCGGATTTATTGATTATTATAAAAATATTGTGATTTTATCTTCTATCCCTTATCCCTTTAGTCATCAATACTTGCCTGAGAAGTCGGCCAGGAGCCATATCAATAGTTACCGCCTCAGTTTTTAAATACCTATAGATTCAAATGCCCTTCTTTTCTATGCATGAATGATGATGTAACGACCCCATCATTACGACTACAGGAAAAGTAGAAGTGATTTTTTTTTGTTGTTGTTAAAATGAAAGATGGCGATGACGACAACAGTTAACTACACCATTGACGACGAACAAAATCACACAGTCCAGGCAATAGGCAACTATGACTCCATGCACTAGCACAAAGGAAACTAGGAAAACATGTGTAGAACAAAAAGGAGGAATGACTACCCGCCCAACGCAAACGAGACACACCTACAAGATAAGGGACAACATCCCCCTCCTGATACAATGACCAAAGATGCACAAAATGAGAACCTCAAGGAACGTGAACCAAAGGCATGAAGGAGTTCCACCCATAAGCCAAAAGCAACTTACAACGCTCAACAACACTCACACAGATGCACCGACTCTGGCCAAGTTCTTATTCTCCGCTATCCATAAGGGTGCGCCATGATCCCCTCATTAGGAATCATGTTGTCCCTAGTGATAGATGTGTCAATAACCTTGGCACCACACATCCTATATGGATCGAGGACTATATATAAATTCGACGCGCTAGGAGCTAAAACCCAATAATAAAACCACGCTCAAACCCCAACAACAGGTCGACGAGACACCAGAGGAAGACTACCAGGGAAGACACAAGCCAATACATGACTTCATCAACCACCCAACCCATCCATGAAGTCTAAACTAGTCAACAGTTACAATTTGTTTTTGACATTGATTATCCATCTAAATTTAGCAAGTCTAAATTATAAATTAGTCTTTAACTTACCATTTGATTAACATTAAATACAAATCCAATCAGCCATTCTACATTACACCTTAGTCATTAATTTCAATCTAAATAACATCACTTTCGAATCAATTGGCAATTCTACATTACACTTTAGTCATTAATTTCAATCTAAATAACATCAATCACGAATCAATTTGGCAATTCTGCATTACAATTTAATCATTAATTTCAATCTAATAACATCAATCACAAATCAATTCGGTGATTTTGCATTACAATTTAATCATTAATTTCAATTTAATAACATCAATCACGAATCAAATCAGTAATTATGCATTACAATTTAATCATTAATTTCAATCTAATTAACATTAAATTCACATCAATTCGGAAAGTCTTCTTTAATCAATACTAAACCAAATTGACAAGTCTAAATTAAATTAAGAACTTTCTATGAAAGACGTAAAGTTGTCTAATCAATCAAGGTTGTCTATTCAAATTGAAGGTTTTCTAAACCAATTAAAGATGATTATGCTCAGTTAAAGGTTTTTTAAACATTAAAGGTGGTTCTATTCAATTAAATGTTGTTCAATCAAATTTACAGTTGTTCTAAACGAAGGTTATTTAAGGAAGAAGATTTCTGCTAATAAAGATAAATTAATTTGTTGTCTAAAATGTCACCCCTTTACACCTATCAACTACTATGTTGTTGTTAAATGGGTAGGTAGCCATATAAAAAAATTGGGTACATGCCCTTCCCATTAGTAGGTCAAATGTCGTGGAGAATCTAGATATATGGTATAGTGATCCTGGATGGAATAGGGCTCATGAGGAAACCCTAGTTTCAACCCGGTGTAGATTTCTACAGGCTAGTTGCAGACCACGACACAGTGAACCACTAGCGGCTAGAGGACATCAAATTCCCTCCACTGACACGCCAGAATGGGTACAAAAGAGGGGGGGCAACCCCCCTCGTACAACAACATTACCGCCAACGACCGCTCAGGCACCACAACAAAACACCCCTCATTTGAGACGCCCTTGCAGTTACGCGACGAGCTTCTGGCCAGAGAACAAGGTCTCAGGAAGGAGATGATGATGGAAGCTATCACATCCCATCCAAAAGCACCTTGAGGGTGGGAGCCAAGCAAATTCATTCCACAAATGGACAAAATGCCGAGATACCTCATAAGCTCAACAAGAGTAGGGGAACATACCCAATTCATGAGAGAACATGCCCTCATTGGCAAGTTCCTGGGCCTATGGCCATCAGAAAGAGATCTAAACAAATGGATAAAACACTGGTGGAACCCCAAAGGAGACTATCAGGTCCAACTCAGTTCCAAAGGTTTCTTCACAATCATCTTGTACAACCTAGAATATAGAGACAGGATATTTGAGAATGGGTCATACTTCTATAACTCAGTAGGGTTATTCTTCCATTTTTGGACTGAAAGATTCAGCCCAGACAAGGAGGATTTCACTATGGCTCCTATATGGATACACTTATACTCCTTACCGCAAGATTTTTGGCTGGAAGAGATTCTCATAGGCATAGGAAACACATTGGGCCAATACGTCAAAGCATCAGAAGCCACAAGGCAGAGGAAATACACTTCATACGCTAGGATATGTGTCTACATGAATATTTCTAAGGCCCTACCAGGAGCTGTAACTCTTGAATACAAGGATGAGGACTGGCAACAAACACTGGACTATGAACACATCCCTTTTCATTGCAGGAGATGTCAAGAGTATGGTCACCTCTTCAGAGACTACCCCCTGATTAAACAAGCCACCAAAGNTAAAATATTTCACAGTTATGTATTTAGTTCAACTATATCCACAACTATCCAACAATTTGTCCTTAAATCTCTCAAGTGATCCAAATATATAATATAGCATTTTCACAATTCATATTTTATATAATATAACATTATCAAAAATATTACATTTTCTCCACCTCATCTTAATTTATATTAGGAATACAAATAACCCTCAATCCCATCCCATTTAACATGAAAATAAAGGAATTAGTACAAAAACTCAATGACAATTAAACAATGCTAATGGGAGGTTTAAAGCAATGGCATATAATCCATGTTCATGCAAGACCTTCACCTCATTGTGATTAAAACATGGGTGTGTGAGGTTATGAAGATTAAACTCTTTGTTTTGGGGATTCTAATGCATTACATTATATGTCATCTTTGTGGATCCAACCATAGGGACCTTTTAAGGAATCTTAAAGAAATGTTCTAATCCATTTTTTTAGTGGATCCAACGATAGGGAACTTTTAATGAATCCACTTGCTTGTTGTTTTTCTGAATTGATTTCCCTTGGCGAACCCAACATCCGATTTCAATGACTTCTTTGTGTGGGATTTATTGATTATTATGAAAATATTGTGGTTTTATCTTCTGTCCCTTATCCCTTTAGTCATCAATACTTTCCTGAGAAGTCAGCCAGGAGCCGTATCGACAGTTGCCACCTCGGTTTTTAAATACCTATAGATTCAAATGCCCTTATTTTCTATGCATGGATGATGTGACGACCCCATCATTACGACTACAGGCAAAGTAGAAGTGATTTTTTTGTTGTTGTTGTTAAAATTAAAGATGGCGATGATGACAACAGTTAACTACACCATTGACGACGAACAAAATCACACCGTCCAGGCAACAGGCAACTATGACTCCATGCACTGGCACAAGGGAAACTGGGAAAACATGTGTAGAACAAAAAGGAGGAATGACTACCCGCCCGACGCAAATGAGACAAAGCTACAAGATAAGGGACAACATCCCCCTCCTAATACAATGACCAAAGATGCACAAAATGAGAACCTCAAGGCACGTGAACCAAAGGCATGAAGGAGTTCCACCCATAAGCCAAAAGCAACTTACAACGCTCAACAACACTCACACATATGCACCGAATCTGGCCAAGTTCTTATTCTCCACTATCCATTAGGGTGTGCCATGATCCCCTCATTAGGAATCATGCCGTCCCTAGTGATAAAAGCGTCAATAACCTTGGCACCACACATCCTATATGGATCGAGGACTCTAGATAAATTCGACGCACTAGGAGATAAAACCCAATAAGAAAACCACGCCCAAACCCCAACAACAGGTCAACGAGACACCAAAGGAAGACTACTAGGGAAGACACAAGCCAATACACGACTTCATCAACCACCCAACCCATCCATGAAGTCTAAACTAGTCAACAGTTACAATTTGTTTTTGACATTGATTATCCATCTAAATTTAGCAAGTCTAAATTATAAATTAGTCTTTAACTTACCATTTGATTAACATTAAATACAAATCCAATCAGCCATTCTACATTACACCTTAGTCATTAATTTCAATCTAAATAACATCACTTTCGAATCAATTGGCAATTCTACATTACACTTTAGTCATTAATTTCAATCTAAATAACATCAATCACGAATCAATTTGGCAATTCTGCATTACAATTTAATCATTAATTTCAATCTAATAACATCAATCACAAATCAATTCGGTGATTTTGCATTACAATTTAATCATTAATTTCAATTTAATAACATCAATCACGAATCAAATCAGTAATTATGCATTACAATTTAATCATTAATTTCAATCTAATTAACATTAAATTCACATCAATTCGGAAAGTCTTCTTTAATCAATACTAAACCAAATTGACAAGTCTAAATTAAATTAAGAACTTTCTATGAAAGACGTAAAGTTGTCTAATCAATCAAGGTTGTCTATTCAAATTGAAGGTTTTCTAAACCAATTAAAGATGATTATGCTCAGTTAAAGGTTTTTTAAACATTAAAGGTGGTTCTATTCAATTAAATGTTGTTCAATCAAATTTACAGTTGTTCTAAACGAAGGTTATTTAAGGAAGAAGATTTCTGCTAATAAAGATAAATTAATTTGTTGTCTAAAATGTCACCCCTTTACACCTATCAACTACTATGTTGTTGTTAAATGGGTAGGTAGCCATATAAAAAAATTGGGTACATGCCCTTCCCATTAGTAGGTCAAATGTCGTGGAGAATCTAGATATATGGTATAGTGATCCTGGATGGAATAGGGCTCATGAGGAAACCCTAGTTTCAACCCGGTGTAGATTTCTACAGGCTAGTTGCAGACCACGACACAGTGAACCACTAGCGGCTAGAGGACATCAAATTCCCTCCACTGACACGCCAGAATGGGTACAAAAGAGGGGGGGCAACCCCCCTCGTACAACAACATTACCGCCAACGACCGCTCAGGCACCACAACAAAACACCCCTCATTTGAGACGCCCTTGCAGTTACGCGACGAGCTTCTGGCCAGAGAACAAGGTCTCAGGAAGGAGATGATGATGGAAGCTATCACATCCCATCCAAAAGCACCTTGAGGGTGGGAGCCAAGCAAATTCATTCCACAAATGGACAAAATGCCGAGATACCTCATAAGCTCAACAAGAGTAGGGGAACATACCCAATTCATGAGAGAACATGCCCTCATTGGCAAGTTCCTGGGCCTATGGCCATCAGAAAGAGATCTAAACAAATGGATAAAACACTGGTGGAACCCCAAAGGAGACTATCAGGTCCAACTCAGTTCCAAAGGTTTCTTCACAATCATCTTGTACAACCTAGAATATAGAGACAGGATATTTGAGAATGGGTCATACTTCTATAACTCAGTAGGGTTATTCTTCCATTTTTGGACTGAAAGATTCAGCCCAGACAAGGAGGATTTCACTATGGCTCCTATATGGATACACTTATACTCCTTACCGCAAGATTTTTGGCTGGAAGAGATTCTCATAGGCATAGGAAACACATTGGGCCAATACGTCAAAGCATCAGAAGCCACAAGGCAGAGGAAATACACTTCATACGCTAGGATATGTGTCTACATGAATATTTCTAAGGCCCTACCAGGAGCTGTAACTCTTGAATACAAGGATGAGGACTGGCAACAAACACTGGACTATGAACACATCCCTTTTCATTGCAGGAGATGTCAAGAGTATGGTCACCTCTTCAGAGACTACCCCCTGATTAAACAAGCCACCAAAGAAAATGATACCATACAGAAAGATGGCTTCACCACGGTCACGGCCAAAACGAAAAACCCTCCAAGGAAGCAGGCCTCAGATCCCAGACAAAAGATCTCAACCAAAAACTCCTATGAGATTTTGAGCCATCTACCAAAAGATGAGGAAATCCAAGATCCGCACAAGGAATCGCAACAGGCCCAAGGGGACACCCAAATCCCTCCTCCCCCTCGCCCAAATTGTGAAATATACACAGAATAAAGAGGAGATAGGGACGGAGACACCCCAATGCAGTTGGATGACAGAGATCTAGCGGTCATAGATCTAGAAAAGCTCGAGGAGGCCCTGAATCAAAAGGACCTACAGACCCTTCCTAAAGAACAACTATGCAAGGTAAATAAGGTATTTCTTAACTCCTCAGTAGGATTCGCAACAAACCTGGGCATAGCCACGGACTCGAGTTCAAGCTCGAAAAGAACACTCTGTGAGAACAAAAGAAGGGGGTAAAAAACAACACAACAACTCATCAAGGAGGTGGGCAACCTTATGATAAACTTAGGCCAGATCCATAAGCTCTTGGAGGGATACCTCCCCCCAACACCACCCTTTTAATGATGAAGATCATTACCTGGAACATTAGAGGACTCAATGGTCGATCCAAACAAAGGATCCTCCGAGACTGCATCAAAGAAGAAAACCCAGACATCCTAATGTTACAGGAAACCAAATGTGCAGGGGCAGAAGCTGAAACCATCTTCCAGCGTATCTGGAGAGGATGTAACTACATGTCAAAAGACTCCACAAGAGCCTCAGGGGGTCTAGCTATCCTATGGAACCCAGGAAACATCACTCAAAGCAAATACTTCTCAACTATAGGTACAATAACGACCCACTTTGAGGTCACAGGCTCGAATCAGGAAGGGGCCATTACAAATGTTTACAACCCTCAAAGCCAATAGGACAAAGATAAACTCATGGAGCGGCTAGCACTAATAAAGACTCTGGTGACAACACACAACTGAATCTTAGGAGGTGACTTCAATATGATCCTGTAGCGAGGGGAAAAGACAGGAGGCAACAAGATACTCGAGCAAGACAGTGGTAAGTTCAAAACCCTCATTGATCATCTAAATCTAGTAGACATAGAAAATAGCAATGGCACCTTCACCTGGTTCAATCGTAGATCAGGAAACCAACACATTGCTTGTCATTTGGACTGCTTCCTAGTTACTGAGGAATTAATGGAAGAAGGCTCTTATATGGAAAGTCTTATTCTCCCAAAGACGGGTCGAATCACTGGCCTCTTATTTTTAATCTAGAAACAGGAGCAACAACCAAATACAAACCCTTCCATTTCAAAAAATTCTGGCTCTCACACCCAGATTTCCATCAGTTAGCAAAATCTTGGTGGGCACAGGTGGAAATAGATCATGGCACTAGCATGTATAAATTCCAGTAGCACCTCAAAAACTTCAAGCAGTTGCTGAAACATTGGAACAAGAACACCTTTGGAAACATACTCTAAAGCATACAGGACATAGAAAATAAACTTGTGGAGATACAAAAAAATTTCATCTCAGGATCTCGGACCACTGAACTAATGAAAGAGGAGGAGAATCTCCAAGCACAATTAGAAGAGAGAAGAAGGCAAGAGGAAATCTTGTGGAAACAAAAATCCAGGGTACAATGGCTCAAAGAAGGGGAAAATAACACAAAATGCTTCCATAGAGAAATGGTGCACCACCACCACGTCAATAGAATAACCCACTTAGAGGATAGCCAGAGAAATCCAATTAGAGAACATTCTTAGATAGAGGTAGAGCTGACCAACTACTACCGAGACCTTCTAATGGAATCCAGGGAGGACAGAACGACAACCATCCAAAGGGTCACCAGACACATACCCTCTCTGGTAACTCTGGAACAAAATGCAGCCTTAACATGGCCCATCACCCAAGAGAAAGTCGACCAAGCCATAAAACCAATGCCCCCAGGAAAATCCCCCTGCCCGGATGGGTTCACCACTAATTTTTTCCACCACTGTTGGGACCTAGTCAGAGAAGAAGTTTGGGAGGTAGTAGAGTAATTGAGAGCATCAAGCCTAGTCCTATTATCTCTCAATGCCACCTTTCTCACCCTCATTCTGAAAGAGGAATGGGTCACAAACCCTAAAAATTTTAGACCCATCGCCCTATGCAATGTAATCTACAAAATCATAATAGAGGTGGTGGCCAATCGAATCAAACCCATACTGACCCATGTCATCTCCAAGGAATAGGCAGGGTAAGTAGAAGGAAGACAAATCATGGATAACGTCATCCTGGCTCACGAGTTAATCCACTCCCTCAAGACATCAAGGACTCCAGGTATGTTAATCAAACCTGACATTTCAAAATATTTTGATAAAGCCAACTAGAAGTACCTTCGGGTTGTCCTAGAGTCTTTTGGATTTGATCAGCATTGGGTGGACTAGATCTTAAATATCACCTCCTCAGCCTTCTTCTCCATTCTAGTTAATGGGGTCCCGTCCTGGCCCTTTTCACCATCCAGAGGTATCATACAAGGGGACCCCCTTTCGCCCTTCTTGTTTGTACTTATGGCGGAAGGCCTAGGACGTTACATCAAATCAACAATCATAGACGACTCTCTCAAAGGCTTGCCTATGCACAATATCCAACCAACACCCTCTCATAGTCAATTTGTTGATGACACCCTCCTACTGAACTCCCCAACAGCCCGAGAGGCCTACATGATCAACTCTATCCTCTCAGACTTCACAGAAGCTTCAAGCATGTTTCTTAACCTAGAAAATTCCAAACTCTATTTTTTCAACACCCCAACATCTGTCCAGCTCCACATTTCCAGACTCCTAGGAATACCCAAGAGCTCCCTTCCGTCCAACTACTTAGGTGTTCCTCTCATGGGCACGACTGCTAGATCCATCTCCTAGGACAACCTTCTTCTTTCCATCTCCAACAGACTGATCAACTAGACTTTCATACCACTCAACATCGCTTCCAGGCTGGTCCTCCTCAAATCCATCTTACAATCCCTACCTACTTACCTCTTCACTGCTCTAGCAGCTCCTAAACATGTCATCAAATCCATAAGGAACCTCCTGTGAAACTTCCTCTGGCATGGACATCAACCTAACAAGAAATGGGTGCTAGTAAGATGGGACATAATATGCACACCAAAAAGCCTAGGAGGACTGGGACTTTGTGATCCAAGGAAACTCAATCAAGTAATGGGAGCCAAAATCTGGTGGAGATGGTTAAAAACCCCAACAGTCATCTGGGCTCAAATATGGAAGCAGAAGTACACCCCCCTCACACCAGATAATCAACTTATTAGACTCAATGACCAACTACAGGGCTCCAACATATGGAACACAGCTTGGCAAAATCATACGTTGGTTCAAAATCATGCTTTCTGGGAAGTCCGAAATGGAGAAAGCGCCATGTTCTGGCAAGACTCGTGGTAGAAATTCAAACCCCTAGATGAAATGGAGGAGTTAAACACACTCAAACAAGCTCTCAACCCAGATACATCTTTAAGGGTGAAAGACCTCTGGAAACCCGAGGAACAACGACATCAATGGCTCCATTGGAAAACCTCTAGTCAGGATCTAGGGGTCCCAGAGAATCTCAATCTGTAGAACTGGAAATTCCATGCTAACCACTAGAAAATACCCAATAGAGAAGGTCCATACATCCTCTGATGGGGGTATTCCACAGCTGGCACTTTCTCAATAAAGGAAGCTTACTTCCTATAGGGTAATCACCAGAATCAAAACAAAGAGAACATATGGAACAAAGTATGGAACCCTTCTCTTTGGCCTAAGGTTTCCACCTTTCTATGGCTTGTGGTACATAAACGAATCCTAACCTGGGACAGCCTTAGAAAAAGAGGATTTATTGGGCCCTCTTTCTGTGTCCTATGCTTCTAGCAGGAGGAAACCAAAGAACATCTTTTCAATGGATATCACTTCAGCCAACAAATTTGGGACTAAGGAGCGCAAATAATGTGTCGATCTAACCAACACCGGGGAAACATCAATGACACAATTGAGAAATGGGACTCTATCACCTACAATAACCCCCTACTAAACCACATCTGGTAGCTCCTACCAGGACTCATCCTCTAGAAAATCTAGAAAGAAAGAAACAAATGAATCTTCCACTCCAAAGCTTCCACGCCAGACACAACTTTGGAGAAAATAGTTTCACTAATCAAGGAAACTATTAGAATTAAATCTTGGAAAATAGAGGACCTAAACTGCAACCCAGAGGAACATTGCATTCTTCAAAGCTGGCAGCCCAATCTAATCAATCGACTAACAACAAAGAAGCCCAAGCACCAACAAAGTAGTCCAACCATCTAGACCCCCCATCCAGCTAATTTTATAAAGATAAACTTCGATGGGGCTTCCAAAGGCAATCCAGGACCAGCGGGCTATGGAGCAGCTCTCAGAAACTCCAATGGAGAGATCCTATGTCTGGCTACAGGATTCCTAGGGGAAACAACAAATAATGCGGTAGAGCTAACATGCTTATTGTGGGGTCTCCAAACAGCTACTGACAGACACCATCATAAGATTATCCTGGAGGGGGACTCACAAATTGTTATTCAGTTAATCACCAAGATTCTCCATGGGGGAAATCCATTGAAAATCTGACCCAGCTAGGGACTCTCTAGGTTGCTAGAGGATTTTCATAGCCTTCTCCAAACCAATCTTAGAATCACACCCTCCCACATGAAACGAGAAGCAAATAGGGTAGCATATTGCCTCGCAAACGAAGGAGTAGAAATGGGAACTGAACACTCCTGTTGGGAGACCCACACATCGGAAGACTCAAACATCTCATCTCGGTGCCAAACCTTATCCACCAACAATCTACAACCCCCGAATGGGGTGCCACATTGTAGAGCCGAGACACACAGGAAAATGCCAGGCTGCACAATTAATACAACCCATCGATTACCATTCCCTCAACATTTAAATGGGAACGAGCCCATGCAAGATTAACCAGGAAACGAGGCCCTTCGTGCAAGTGAATAGGAAAATGCACCAGAGCACTAGAAGGCTAGTCTTAATGGCCATGGCAGTCGTTGTCATCCTCCTCCTTATCACTCACCTCAACAGCAATGAGAGGCATTCGAATTTTGCAGAGCCGAACGCAGAGCCACCAGAGTTCTGGAGTAGGGTTATTCATCCGCTGGGAACTTCAGACATATCCAAGTTCTTCAACATGCCCAGGGCACGAGGAAATACACGCAGGGGTGCAGCTTGGTACTCAGTTGAATCACGCAGGCAGAGGCAGAAGAAGTTTGAGAAGGCTTTGGCCTTGGCATCCTCGCGAAGACACAGGGAGTCTGGGAGACCTCGAACGCCTCCAATGGCGTACGTGGAAGAGATCACCCTGGACAAGGCCATGCAAAGCTATCTTGAGCACCCTCTTTTCATAGTCCCGGACAATTGGAATCTTCCCATTGATTTTGGCACCGAGGAAAAGATTTTTCCTTCAGGAAAACAGTGTGGCTACAACGGAATTCACCACCTGCTATGTTGAGGAAGAGGTATCGTCCTGTGCACAAGGAAAAAATGACCCACCCACTGGTGCATCTCTGGAGGAGGCGACTCAGTCGAACAACCAGCAGGTACATCAAGCTAGTGAAGCAAATGAAGGCGAAGGAGCACAAGGGCCATTTCCCTTGGCCTCTATTGAAGGAAATTGGCAGGACTAGCATTCTTATACCAACCCGAGGTACCTAGCACTAATCTTTGAAATGCAGAGCATGCTGGACGATCAGATTTTTCGTATCGCTCAAATCGAGCATCAACTTGACATGTTGTATGATGCACACTCCAAGACTCTCTTGAAAAGGCAGTGCCCTATGTGCGCACAAGCTTATGCGTTTCCCACAGGATGGTGAAGGCATGGGGAAGAGGACGAGGCGGTTGGATAAAAGGTTTAGTGATGTTCACAATTAGCAATTTTTTTTGTTTCAGAACAAGGTTTTAGCCCAGTTAGATTATAGTCATGCTGTAATTAGGTTATTAGAATACAGACGGAACCTAATGGAAAGGCATCCTAGTTTCCTTGAGGTAGGACAACACTCTGATAATTTTGTTTGCATGAACACAAGTGGCATAGAATGCCCAGCTATCTCAGTTTCCTATTCAAGTGGGACAATTGGCATCACAAATAGACTCTGTAACTCTGAAACTCTAATATAAATAGGATCCTCCCCTTTTTTTACTTAAAAAAAAAACAGGTCAAATGTCGTGAATTAAGTGCCTTCATGAAAATGAAAATGTAGGCAAGGATAAAAGAAGGAGAAATCAATGCAAGGGAAAAATAAATCGTGACCTGCAGTCTAGACAAATGAAAAATGCAGTCCTAATCAAAAGGAAGATTGTCAGGAATTAGAAGGGAAATCATGGACATACCCAAGGGAAAATTCACCGGTACACTCGCTCACGAATTATAATTAAATTGCATTTTTCAGAATGGGAAGGAGCCAAGCAGTAAGAGTACCCATTTGCATTTTTTTTTTAAATCAAAACTGCCAAGAAAATTGGGTGGTGACATGCGATCTCAAGGTATAATCGTTGTGTAATATAGGTAGCTTAACCATACTAAGTAGTTGTCTAGAATGGTGTTGTTAAACTGTTGTTGTCAAAGGAAAATAAATAAATAAAAAAGCTTGATAAAAATTGTTGAGTGCAAACATTCAAATTCGCTGAGATTAACACATTCAATAATTTCGCTGAGTTTTTAACTTTCCACAGATGAATTTGTTGGGTTTATAACCTTCAATGAATTTGTTGTACAATACACACCAGAATGGAATTACATAAATGTTAGTAGAATAAGGAAAATGCCAACTCCATCCAGGCCTAAGTATGGCGCAACCATTAAGAGAATCTTACTCCTTAGTGAATAACATTCTGCAGTATGGTAACTAATTAAAACTGAACAATGACTATCATAGGAAATAAAAAAAAACGATTATCTATAAAGAAATGAAAAATGATTATCTATTAAGAAATGAAAAACGATTATCTATAAGGAAATGAAAAACATTTATCTATACAGGAATGAAAAATGATTATCTATTAAGAAATTAAAAACGATTATCTATAAGGAAATGAAAACGGCTATCTATAAAGAAATGAAAAAGGATTATCTTCGGGTGAATAATGCGCAGACAGAAATAGACATCAATAAAAATGTCATGCAACGATTTACAATTCGTTGTCCCAATTTTCAAATCCAAGTTCCCTGCAATAAATAGGTAAAGAGATCATGGTTCTAAGTTAAGTGGTTAGTAAGATCTCAGTCTTACAATGCAACTTTTACAGTCAAAAAATGACAAATCGCCAGAGTAGCAAGGGAAAATCGCAGTCACAACTAGTGGCCAAAACGTGTAGAAAGAAAAATAAAATTTCACCATCAATCAATAAATTGTAGGGTCAACTATTCACATCAAGGCACAAGACTACACACTACCTAGAACAACCAACAAGGCAAGATGACTAGAAGGAACATCCTTCACTCATCATCCATGCACAGAAAAGCAGGGTGTTTAGATCCATAGGTCTATTAACACCGAAGTGATGACTGTAGATCAGGATCCTGGATGACTACTCAAGCGTGGACTAATGAGCTAGGGGCGAAGGCATAAATAAACCACAATCATCACAAATCAATAAACCATAGGATGGTCAAGACATGCAAGGATCGAAGGCCATGGGAATCAGTCAACAACGAGCTAAAAGCTATGGGAGAAATTCCAATCATCAACTAGAATGCTAAGACAATCATTTTCTTTACCCAATTAAACATACAGAAATAAAAGCATAAATCATGTTAATAATCTACCATGTAGAATTAAAGGAAGAATATTGTATCCCAAGTTGCTCTCTTTGAGTTGATGTCCCATGCACTCCGTGCAACTCCCTCTTGTCGACTGATCAGACTTCATCGGTACCTCCCAGCCAACGCTAGGGCTACTCTTCTTCCCCCTTAGCCCCCCGAGCTGCAAAGGGGCCATGCACACTAACCAAAGAATCATCTAGCTCCCATCTCGTCTTGCAAGGCTGAGCTACCAGTTTTCACTGAGCTGGTTATCCCAACTTCCACAAGCTAAGTGAGTCAAGTATAAATTTCTGCAGTGTAACGTTACGCATAATAGAAGATATCCATCATCCTCCTCCTGCCTCCTTTATATAGATTTTCTAATTCCATTACTTTGCCAAAATCCCTTTTAATTTATTTTTCATTAAATTAATTCATAATAATCATCCCCATACATGTGCCACCCATCCCCTTCATTGCACCATAAATTAATTACCCCTATTTCCCTCACCCACCTAAAATCATTCCTAGAATCACTCCTAGGCATCCCCATATTCCCTTACAAGATTTAATGACTTCCCCCCTTACTTATCTACTATTTGAATTTAATTTAGAAGGTTCTTAAATGCTAGATACCTTACTAAGTTAGAATTTCTGTTTTTTCCTTGTGTTTCCCCTTTCTTTTTATGTTTCCCGCTTTTTCCTAGTTTCCTAATTCTTTTAGATTTCCCTCTTTCCCTTTTTATTTAAAACTCAATTTGGCAGGTGTAGAAATTATC
>JZKD02S2355210.1:1113847-1126524 GCA_000966675.3 Picea glauca | reverse complement strand
GGAACCCTAGGAGTAATTTTAGGAGCGACTTTAGGGGGAGTGAGGGAATTGAGTCTTTTAATAATTAAAAAGAAATGAATTTTTGAAGAACGGTGGGGATTAGTGACACTTGGACAACAGTGAATTTTTAGAGGTTTGTCATAAAAATTTAATTAATAATGATTTAAGAAAGTAGGTGGGTCTCAAATTTCTATAAAATAAGGGGAAAATAAGGAAGAAGGGATGAACAGTTAGCGTAATGTTACGCTTTGGATTGTGGCTTGACGGATTGCTTGTGAGGAGTTGGGTTTATCTCAGCTATATTGGAGTGGTAGCTCAGTCTTGGAGTCGAGCTGAGAAGCTAGTCCTATCTCTGGATCTTGTGTGGCCCGTTTGCGGCTCTGGGGGTTAAGGGGGAAGCAGAGTACCCCTAGCATTTGGCTACGATGTACCAGTGATCTTTCTACTGTCGGCAAGCAGGAGAGAGGTGGAGTGCGCAGACGACCATTCGAGGACGACGTAATAGAAACGGTATGATTTCTTAAACTGGTAGAATAGAATGCACCAGGATGTATGATGTGGATTTGCATGGTATTGAAAAGGTAATCTAGAGTTAAATTTTTATATAATATTTTTTTTGTCTTCTGCCCCTTTGGATGATTGAATTGTTAAGATATCCAATGCTTGCTGAAAACCCTGATTTATCTTGTTAATGGTCTTAACCTCTGCAAATCTGTCGATTGTATGAAGGGCTTATATCACCAGACGTACACCCTTTGTATTATATAACCGCGAGCCTGTCCCTATCTGATTCATCCCTTGCTAATGGCCTTTAACTCGAAAAACAGGTTGATTTGTATCTTTGCACCTCCAGATGAATTTCTGCACTCTATTTCTATGACTTATTGTTGAACCCTCGGCACTTGCTGGATACCATTCTCTGATAATTTCTGTGGGCATTTTTTCATTCTCTGTGGGCGGATTCAATTACTATGAGCAAATATTCCTTGTGGAATTCGTCTGTAATTTACTGCCGCTTCGCCTTATGCATTGGTTGTCTTTCGTTTGGTGTTTAATTGTCATTTCGTGGTAAGTGTTTGGCAGTTCGTTTGGGACCCTTCGTTCTTCCCTCAGCATGGGTAGCTACTGTCATGTTCTTTCTGATTTTCGGGTGTGTCCTTATTTCAGCTTGAGTTTGCATTCTAGAGGGCATTTTGGTATGAGTGGGCATTATTTATTTTCAGCATTTTATTGGTGTGCGTGGGCGTTTTTTTTTATATTCCAGCATTTTTTTTTATTTGATATGCAGGGGCATTATTCATTTCAGTGTTTGGTATGCGTGGGCATTGTTTATTTTAGATTTTTATCGTATGCGTGGGCGTTTTTTTTATTTTCAGTGTGGGCTTTATTTCAGGAGCATTTTTTTTGGTATGTGTGTTGTTTTCCCTTGACTGTGATCGAAATTTATCCCTGAGCGAAGTGTCATGTTGAACGAACTCTCAGTGAACGAATTTCACTGTAAACGGAATCTGGGTGAACAAAATTTTCTCTGTGTTGTTGGAGATGGTAAATCCATCATTTATATCCTGCCCCACATTTTTTTTTTAAACAATCCTCCGCGTTTTAATGGAGTTTGCCTCGGTATGTTGGGTCTGCGTGTAAATGGTCTGTGTAGTCACCCTCCCGATGTTTTTGTCAGAGGGGCCATTAATGTTTACAGCTGCATTTCATATCCCTGGAGCTGGAATATGTGATTCAATGGGCATTAACGTATAAATACGCGTTTAATATTAGCAAGCGGGAGTGTCAGAACGGACATCATAGGCTGAAGATCATCCTCAATCATTCATTGGTTAGGGTATTTCATTTTCCAGTTATTGATTATGTAAATAAATTTTCATTGTTTAAATTGAATATGCTGGCATGAAAAAATTTACTGGGTTCCTAAAAATTCAATGGATTCCATTCTATACAATATCATGAATTGTGCCTTTATCCCTGTTTATAAAAAAATTTAAATAATCTATAATGTTTAATTTATATTGGAATTTTTAGACAAATGTACAAAAAGAAAGAATTCATTGGTCTCTTGGAATTACAGTTTATGTGTTCACTGGATGAATTAAGAGGCTTATGAATTCATGAATGTGTTGAAATTTAAACCTTATCATTCGATACAGACCCGATAAAATCGCGGAATTCCTGAGAGATTCACATCAAACAAGAAAGTACTATCTTGTTGTCAGATTTTTATAACCCGGGAAATGTGTAAGTAGTTACCAAATGTCAACCTGGAGAATTTCCTTTGATTGAAAAATGGATCGGTTTGGTTTGCTGTGTAAGTAGTTACCAAATGTCAACCTGGAGAATCTTAGCCTCAATTTTTGCTTGAGTAGAAACTGCCCGTTGGCCAACAATTTTTAGTCTTCAATATTCGTGGCTCGTTAACTGCGATAATCCTTGAGTTGGGCATTTTAATCCTGTCACATCTTAGTAAACAATATTTTCTAAAAGCTCTATGAAATTCTTAAATGATCTTTATATATATATATATATATATTACCACTGCACAATCTAATTATAACATGTATATTCAAGTGTTGACTCACTTCTTTTCTTTTGTATTAAAAACAACAAAGTCATCAGTTGCATTTTCATTCGCTATTACTTGATCTTATTTCCATGATAATACATTGAACCAATCTAGATAATATAATGGTTATTCTTCCTTATTTTCTCTTGTAGTATTGTAAACGCTTGCCCAATACCCAAGGGTCTTTTCTAGATGTTTACAATGATCAAATAGAATTTAAGCCCTTGTATGTTAACTTGAAGGGTATTTTAAAAATAAAGGTGAGGATTTGGTTTATTGTTAATGATATCATAAATCGTGTTAGCGGGTTGTAAAGGTATTGATTCGGTAATGTTGTCACCATAACACGCAAAGGAAGGTCTTTGATTAATTGTTCATAAATTTTGTAATGGTAATATATTGTTTGAATATGTGATTGTATCGTTCTTGCCATGTAAATAAATCACAATGTTAGAGTTGATATCATTGGAATGTATGATCAATGTTTTTATTGCAATATGATGGTAATTAGAAATGTAAAGAGATGGTCATATTACGATAATGCTAGTATAAACCTTTTTATTGCTAAAACATATATGGTGTAATGTCCTAGATTTAAGTACAATGAATTACTCGGATTTAGTAATTTAAGGTGGTTGTTCTTTAAACAATGTTAAACTTGGGTGTTCGTTGTCAGAGTCCTCCTTGTCGTGCACCTTCCGTAAGGGAGATAGTCATTATTCTTGTTTATGATTGTGCTTGATAGTATTCAGTTGGTTGCTTGGTCAGTTGTGTCGGGCGGGATATAGACACCTCTTTCCGCCTTAGTATCTATGTCTGTGTGTGTGATTTTTCTGTGTAAGGAATCCAGTGCCATATCAAGAGTCTCGGGCCCTTTAAAGGCAGGGTTTCCACTCTTGTGACACACCTGACAGAGATTACTAGTTTCTGCCTAAGCAGTCGGCTAGGAGCTTGTCTAATCTTCTTTTGAGAAGACAAAAGACTAAAAGCCCTTTTTTTCTGTGCAGAAATAGTAAACTCTACTAATGGATCCTTCCTTCTGGGAGTGTGCTGTCCTTAACACCTGGTATCGTTTCCTACTTACAACTGCTAGTTGTATGCCTTATGTGTAGGGGCATTTTTCCTTGATGTCACATTGTTATGTCGGGGTTGTCTTGTTGTGTTCGCATTGCTTGTATCCTGTTCTAGGTGGGGTTACTAGTTTCTGCCTGAGCAGCCGGTCAGAAGCCTGTCTAATCTTCTTTCGAGAAGACATAAGACTAAACGACCTGCTTTCGTGTGCAAAAATAGTAACCCTAACACCATGGATTCTTCCCTCTGTGTTCTTACTGTGCGCCCCTAGGATGACTTATTGTTTGTGTTGTGCACCTTGTGCCTATGATCGTATATTTTTGCAGTTACTCATTGTGTGCCTTCAGTCTTCTTGTGCTGAACTTCATGGTTGCGTCTTATTGGTTGTCGAGTGGTGTCATATAGTTAAGTGTGTTGTTACTTCTCCACGTGTGCACACACCTTAACAAAAAGAAATTTTTTTACACTTATATTCAGAGATGTTGTCATAACGAGGAGGTCGCTACACATGGTATCAGAGCCAGTTCGACCTGTGACTTGGGATTCACTACGATTTTCGTTGACATGATTATGTTGATTATTTTGTTGCTAATCGACTTGATTGTGTGTGTGCAGGTAATCATGGTTAGAGGATGCCATAGAGGCAAACGACGGGGTGCTAGGGAAGGAGGCATGACGCCTCCAACAGCATCCACGCCTAAGGGGTCTAACCCCCAGGGAGGCGAGCAGGTCCTTAGACAGGAGCAGGTCGCAGTTGCCGATGTTGTGGGGATGATGAGATCTTTCCAGTGCATGTTTGAGGCACTGATCAGCAGATTGGACAGAGATGAGGCCAGCGCGCCGACACCTGCTGAGGTTCCACTGTGCGCACTGGCCGTTATAGGTGGCATTCACCATGAACTCAAGAAGGTAAAATTTCCTGAGTTCTTTGGTGCCCCGGACGACGTAGCTGCCAAGGCATGGTTGGAGAATATGGCGATGTTCTTCTCACTTCACGATTATACCTCCAACATGAAGGTCCACATGACAGTCTTTCAGCTGAATGGGAGTGCTCTTCTATGGTGGAGGACGCTCCTGCCACAGCTAAACATGGTCGTTGAAGATGTGTCATGGGAACTATTCGAGGAACAGTTTCGAGAGAGTTATATTTCAGAGGAATTCATTGAGCATCAGCTCAATGAGTTCAACGCATTATGAAAGGGAGGTCGTATGGTTCTCGAGTACGAGACACATTTTATGGAGCTGCTCCAGTATGCTCCACACCTGAACACTGAGAAGCTCAAGGTCAACAGGTTCGTGTTCATCCTTAATGACAGCCTGCGTGCAAAGGTTAGGATTCTGATGCCTCAAACCTTGCATGATGCTATCCAAAAGGACCTCATAACAGAGGAGGAGATTATCAGTGGGGGTCAGACCAAGACTCCAGCGAGACCTGCAGGGTAGGGTTCATCTGGTACGCCGCAGCAGCAGACTCAAGCGAGATATACGCCGAGGTATCGTGGCTTCGAGAGGGGATCCACTTTTTCTACACCATGATGATCGCCGCCTCTGCAGCGGACACCTTATCGAGGACCATAGTAGCAGCAACGTCGTCACCCGCAGCAGCAGCAGTTTAGGCCTGTTCAACAGACCAGACCAGGTTTCCAGGCCAGCGGGCCGTCATCTTCTACTTCGGGTACCAGGACTACTGAGCCAAAGAAGGGGTGTTGGATGTGTGGGGAGCCACACTACCAGCACGACTGTCTTGTGGAGAGGACCAGAGTGTCTGGATCAGCCGGAACCAATACAGTGGGAGATATGGGCAAGGCCCATCGGATTCACGTAGCGATGAATAACTTCTAGACAGAGCACCAGTCGACAGTGCTCGAGACAATAGGTACGGTCACTAACCAGACCCTTAGTATTTCGATAGACCCAGGTGCTACTGAGAGTTTTATTTCCGGTGCAGCGCTAAAAAGGATTAAGTTAAAGGCAGTCGAACAGGAGGAGTTTAACTTCATGGAGATGGCTTCGGGAGGCAAACAGAAGGTTGGAGGAAAGGTTACTGGTTGTCTCCTTAACCTAGGAGATTTGGTCACGCGGGTCAACTTGTACGTGATGATCTTAGGATCATATGACGTCGTGATCGGTATGTATTGGTTGGAAACGCATGAGGCGATACTCAACTATAAGACGAAGAGGTTGAGCTTGGTCGATGATGAAGGACATAGATGGGTGTTTGTAGGATGGAACCAGGGAGTATCCCTGAGGTTCGTCTCTTCATTACAGTTACGGAAGAGTATGCACAAGGGGTGCAAGCTTTACGTGATCCTTGTACTAAACGAAAAGGGAGTAGCAGAAGGTCTGGAACAGCTTCCGGTGGTGAAGGTGTTTGCGGACGTATTTCCAGAGGAGTTGCCTAGGATGCCGCCAGAAAGAGAATTGGAGTTTTCCATAGACCTGAAACTGGGGACCGAACCGATAGAAAGAACTCCTTATCAAGTGTTGACCCCGGAGTTGCAAGAGTTGAAAATGCAATTGAAGAAGTTGCTGGACCTGGGACTGATACGCCCTAGTGTGTCACCGTGGGGTGCACCAGTTATTTTCATTCAGAAGAAGGATGGATCGTGGAGTCTTTGCATTGACTACCATCAACTGAACAAGGCTACAATAAAAAATTAGTATCTCTTACCAAGAATTGATGATCTGTTCGATCAAATGAAGGGTGTGATGGTGTTCTCCAAGATCGATTTGCGATCAGGGTATCACCAGTTACGGATCAAGGAGGATGACATCCCTAAGACCACTTTTAAGACGAGATTTGGACATTATGAGTTTAATTTTTTACTGTTTGGATTGACAAACGCCCCAGGGGTATTCATGAGTTTGATGAACGGGGTGTTCCATGAGTATTTAGACAAGTTCGTCCAAGTATTCATTGACGATATTTTGATCTACTCTCGGACGACAGAGGAGAATGACGAGAACTTGCACTTGGTACTACAATGTTTACAAGAACAAAAATTATATGGGAAGTTGTCCAAATGATCTTTTTATCAATTGAGGATTTACTACTTAGGGCATGTCATCTCCGGTGAAGGTATCGCCCTGGATCTAGCCAAGGTTGAGGCTATTATGGAATGGCATGTGCCGACTAATGTCATAGAAGTGCGTAGTTTTATGGGATTCATGGGGTACTATCGATGGTTTGTTGAGGGTTTTTTGAAGATAGCAAATCCGATCACGGAATTGCAGAAGAAAAACAAGAAGTTTGTTTGGACAGAGAAATGCGCGGAAGCATTTCGAAGGCTTAAAGAGTTGCTGACAACAACGTCGATACTAAAGGTCCCTGACATGGACGCAAACTTCTTGGTATGCAATGACGTATCATAGGAAGGGTTAGGCGGAGTCTTGATGCAAGACAGACGAGTGATTGCTTACATTTCGAGAAAATTGAGAAGGCATGAGGAGAATTACACGATGCATGATTTGGAGTTATTAGCCATCGTTTATGCCTTGAAGGTTTGGAGACACTACCTTGTCGGATGAAAATTTGAATTAAATACTGATCATTGTGGATTACAACACATTTTTACGCAAAGCGACTTGAACGCGCGACGACGACGTTGGTCGAAATTGCTTAGCGAGTACGACTTCGAGATTACTTACATAAAGGGAACAGTGAACCAATTGGCGGATTCTTTGAGTCGGAGACCACGGATCTTTTCAGTCTTGCCTCTTCAGACGAATCTACGTGAGAAGATTCTCATTTTTACAGTGTGACGATGACTGGTACAAAGAAGTCAAGGATTTTATTGGACAAAACACAATGATGGTACCACGATATGAGGGGTATTCATTTGATAGCGATGGTTTATTGAGGTTTAGAGGTCATATTTACGTACCGCCAAACAACGAGTTGAGGATGTTGATCCTGAGCGAGGCTCATAGAGTAGTTAACATGGCTTACCCGGGAGTTATGAAGATGAGGGCAGACCTTAAGCCCTTGTTTTTCTGGAAAGGAATGAAGAACGACATAGTCAACTTTGTGGCTAGATGTCTCGAGTGTCAACAGGTAAAGGCTGAACATAGACACTCAAAAGGACTACTTCAACCACATGCTATTCCAGAATCGAAATGGGAAGTTATTTCGATGGATTTTATTGTTGGATTTCCACTGACAGCAAGGAGACATGAATCGATTTTTGTAGTAGTAGACACTCTGACGAAGAGTGCTCACTTTATTCCGGTGCGTACGACATATCAGGCACCTGACATAGTGAGAGTTTTCATCAGTGAAATTGTGAGGCTGCATGGCGTGCCTAAAAAGATTATATCCGATCGAGGATCGGTGTTTACAGGACGATTTTGGACGAGTTTCCAAGAGGCCTTGGGAACTCAACTTAACTTTAGTACTGCGTATCACCCAAAGACTGATGGACAGACGAAATGCCTTTTGATTTTCTTTATGGGCGACCGTGTCGAACGCCCTTGAGTTGGGATCAGCTTGAGTATAGGGTCCAAGTGGGACTAGAAGTGATCCAGGAAATGGAAGAGCAGATGCAAACCATAATACAAAGGATAAAAGAAGCGCAGGATCGATAGAAGAGTTATGCCAATGCGCACCGAGTTGACTGTAGTTACGAGGTCGGCGATCGAGTCTTCTTGCGGGTTAAACCACATAAGAGTTTGATCAAGTTTGGAAAGGGAGATAAACTCTCTCCTAGGTTCGTGGGACCCTTCAAAATTGTGGAGAGAAAGGGGCCCATGGCCTATCGACTAGCCTTGCCTGATCCTTTGAAGCGTATGCACGAGGTTTTTCATGTATTTGTTTTGAGACATTATGTTAGTGATCCTACACATGTGATTGACATGAGTTCCTTGAAGGTATCGGACGAGGGAGCGCTCACAGCTGAGTCAGTTTGCATTTTAGATTAGCGTGTTCGACAGTTATGACGTCGAATAGTAGATCAGGTCAAGGTCCAGTGGGACAGTTATAGTCCGCAATCGACGACGTGGGAGGACGCATATGATATGCGCCACTAGTTTCCATTTTTGTTTGATAGATAGACTTATGATACTGGGGTACTTATGATATTGTGGTACATTTATTTGGGCATTTATACTCAGAAACTTTGGGACGAATTTTAGACCAAGAGGGGGTGTATGTAACATCCCGCTCTGGCGCACTTACAAAACTTATGCTTTGAGGACACTTGCTCGTAAGTGATCTAGATTTTTATGATGATAAAACTTTTTCCTTCATTATGATGCGTTAAGTTATATGACAAGATGTTTTTACTACTTTGATGTAGACAGGTGTTGCTGACTCAGTTTCATTGAGTGTGCAGGGTTTCGGACCTTGAGGATGCAGAGGCATCGATGGAACTCCCTTGGACTTCGGATTGAGTCAGGGAGTGGGCTATTTGGGTTGTTTCATTTACGGTGATATTGCTTTGTTTTGATGATATTCTATTGATTTTATGATTGTTGTTGACATGATATGACATGATGGTTGATGATGCAGGCTGATGATAGCTTGCCAACCAAGACTCACATATGGAGTAAAGGGGCCACACATGATTTCTAGAGAGGTTGAGGGAGAGGTGTGGACAACATCCCTGCCACAACCTACTAGCACTCCCATCGTGGCTCGAACTATAGGTTAATGATTACCTGATTCAATAGGATCCACGATGTCGTGAGGGTAGACTGCGACAATCGCTCACGATGATTCTAAGGGGCGCGCAATAAGGTGGGGGCCTTATTCCTTAGAGCCATTAGTCTCCCACAAGTTCACCTGGCGGAGTGTTGACTCCAGGGGTATAGATGTCTACCAATCCGTCAAGTCAGGAAGTGGCACCTTTGGAGCACGTGGTGCATCCTGAAGGGCACATCGCGCAACAGAAGCAAACGAGGCGAGTGGCACCCTTGGAGCACATAGTGCATCTTGAAGGGCACGTCGCATTTGATGATAATGATGAGACAACCTAGATGACCCTAAGAACTTAACACCTAATAAATTTCTTAAAATGACTCCCCTAATGAATTGTCGCCTAGTTCAATCTAAACCTAAATTTAAAAACATCTCAAAGATAAAATCCTGATAAACCCTAAGAAAAGAAACTACAAAAATAAACATAAGGGCGTAAACTAAAACCCTCCTATGTGTTAGTTAAAGTCTTCTAAAACTAAGGGAGGGTAAAGTAATGAGGGGGATAAATTAATTGAAACTCAGGGCTTTTAAATTTTAAAGAAGAATTAAATTTTTTAAAGAGTGGGAGTATAAAAATTTAGGATTTTAAAAAATATATTGAAAAGACTATGAAGCGCATTTATCATTTTGGGTTTAAAAAAAAAATTATAATAATAAAAATAAAAATAAATAAAAAGAGAGAAATAAAAAAAATAGAAATGAGAAAACTTGTAATAAAGGAAACTTAATAATGGAAAGTAGAAGACATAGGGTAAAAAGCGAAAAGGAATCAGGATTTAAGGAGTTACTAAAAATCAAAAACTTCATTTTAGGAAAGTTATTAAAAACATGAGAGGGGATCTAGGAACCCTTCGAGTAATTTTAGGAGCGACTTTAGGGGGAGTGAGGGAATTGAGTCTTTTAATTATTAAAAATAAATGAATTTTTGAAGAACGGTGGGGATTAGTGACACTTGGACGACAGTGAATTTTTAGAGGTTTGTCATAAAAATTTAATTAATAATGATTTAGGAAAGTAGGTGGGTCTCAAATTTCTATAAAAGAAGGGGAAAAGAAGGAAGAAGGGATGAATGGTTAGCATAACGTTACGCTGCTGGATTGTGGCTTGACGGATTGCTTGTGAGGATTTGGGTTCATCTCACTGTATTGGAGTGGTAGCTCAGCCTTGGATGTGAGTTGAGAAGCTAGTCTTATCTCTGGATCTTGTGTGGCCCCTTTGCGGCTCGAGGGGCTAAGGGGGAAGCAGAGTACCCCTAGCATTTAGCTGGGAGGTACAGGTGAGCTTTCTATGGTCGGCAAGTCGGAGCGAGGTGGAGCATGCAGACGACCATTCGAGGACGACGTAAAGGCAATGGTATGATTTCTTAAACTGGTAGAATAGAATGCACTGGGATGTATGATGTAGATTTGCATGGTATTGAAAAGGTAATCTAGAGTTAAATTTTTATATAATATTTTTTGTGTCTTCCGCCCCTTTAGATGATTGAATTGTTAAGATATCCAACACTTGCTGAAAAACCTGATTTATATTGTTAATGGTCTTAACCTCTACAAATCTGCCGATTGTATGAAGGGCTTATAGCAGCAGACGTACACCCTTTGTATTATTTAACCGCGAGCCTGTCCCTATCCGATTCATCCATTGCTAATGGCCTTTAACTTGGAAAACAGGTTGATTTGTATCTCTACGCCTCTAGATGAATTTCTGCACTCTATTTCTGCGACTTATTGTTGAACCCTCGACATTTGCTGGATACCATTCTCTGATAATTTCTGTGGGCATTTTTGCGTTCTCTGTGAGCGGATTCAATTACTATGAGCAAATATTCCTCGTGGGATTCATCTATAATTTACTGTTGCTTCGCCTTATACATTGGTTGTCTTTTGTTTGTTGTTTAATTGCCATTTCGTTGTAAGTGTCTGGCAGTTCGTTTGGCACCCTTCGTTCTTCCCCGAGCATGGGCATCTACTATCGTGTGCTTTCTGATTTCCGGGTGTGTCCTTATTTCAGCTTGAGTTTGCATTCCAGAGGGCATTTTGGTATGAGTGGGCATTATTTATTTTCATCATTTTATTGGTGTGCATGGGCATTTTTTTTTATATTCCAGCATTTTTTTTTATTTGATATGCAGGGGCATTATTCATTTCAGCGTTTGGTATGCGTGGGCATTGTTTATTTTAGAGTTTTATTGGTATACGTGGGCATTTTTTTTTATTTTCAACATGGGCTTTATTTCAGGAGTGTTTTTTTTATACGCGTGTTGTTTTCCCTTGACTATGATCGAAATTTATCCCTGAGCGAAGTGTCATGTTGAACGAACTCTCGGTGAACGAATTTCGCTGTAAACGGAATCTGGGTGAACAAAATTTTCTCTGTGTTGTTGGAGATGGTAAATCTAGCATTTATATCCTGCCCCACGTTTTTTTTTTAAACAATCCACTACGTTTTAATGGTGTTTGCCTCGGTATGCTGGGTCTCCGTGTAAATGATCTGTGTAGTCACCCTCCCAGTGTTTCTGTCAGAGGGGGCATTAGTGTTTACATCTACGTTTCATATCCCTGGAGCTACAATATGTGATTCAGTGGGCATTAACGTATACATCCACGTTTAATATTAGCAAGTGGGAGTGTCGGAATGAACGTCATAGGTTGAAGATCATCCTCAATCGTTCATTGGTTAGGGTATTTCATTTTCTAGTTATTGATGATGTAAATAAATGTTCATTGTTTAAATTGAATACGCTGTCATGAAAAATTTTATTGGGTTCCTAAAAATTCAATGGATTCCATTCTATACGATATCATGAAATGTGCCTTTATCCCTATTTATAAAAAAAAATTAAATAATCGTTAATGTTTAATTTATATTGGAAGTTTTAGAGAAATGTACGAAAAGCGAGAATTCACTGGTCGCTTCGAATTACAGTTTACATGTTCACTGGATGAATTAAGACACTTATGAATTCATGAATGTGTTGAAATTTAAACGTTATCATTCCATACATACACGATAAAATCGTGGAATTCCTCAGAGATTCACATCAGACAAGAAAGTACTATCTTGTTGTCAGATTTTTATAACCTGGGAACTGTGTAAGTACTTACCAAATGTCAACCTGGAGAATTTCCTTTGATTGAAAAATGGATCGGTTTGGTTGACTCGACCTGTTAAATCTTAGCATCAATTTTTCCTTGAGTAGAAACTGCCTGTTGGCCAACAACTTTTAGTCTTCAATATTTGTGGCTCGTTAACTGTGATAATCCTTGAGTTGGGCATTTTAATCCTGTCACATCTTAGTAAACAATATTTTCTAAAAGTTCTATGAAATGCTTAAATGAT
>JZKD02S2355210.1:1044086-1054805 GCA_000966675.3 Picea glauca | reverse complement strand
ATTAGTATATCATCAAAAAATACTAACACAAATTTTCGAACGAAGGGCTTGAAAATGGAATTCATCAACCCTTGGAATGTGGAAGGTGCATTTGTAAGGCCAAAAGGCATGACTAGTAATGCAGGAACATTGCCAACACATCAAGCGAGCCAGCGTGGATGTGGAGGACAGTTGGACAAGCCAACACAAATTTTGAAAACACTTTGGAATTTTTTCACAAATATTAAATGAGCCATTAAGATGAGGCACACTTGTATATTGTAAATGGACCTTGAGTGGATAGCTCTCGTCCTTAGTAGGTAGACGACATTTAAAATAGTTAATGTAAAGTAGATAGAATTTAATTCTAGACTAGACAGTTGTAGAGCGCAAGAGGGAAACAAGATATAGACACCCTCATTGTGCATTGTAACATTATTCAGAAGCATTTGGAGCAAGAAGAAACAAAGAGTTATGTAAAAACACCCATGTATAGACATTTGAATTAATAGAAATCTTTGATTCAAATTCATGGTTTGTGTTGTTCTATGTCTATTGGTGTTGAATGATAGGCTCATGAACGTTTGCTTCCTGTTATACATTTTATTTTATATGCTGTGTATGTCATTTCATGTATGAATTGAAGTCTGAGAGGGAGATGGAATGAGTTTCAATTGTTTCTCTATTTGAGCAAGAGAATTCCTGCAAGGAGTACAGTTGAAGTTTCCACAAGGAGTGCATTGATAGAGGGTTTAGATAGAGATAGTTTTTGTTCTCATTCATCCAGAAGTGCAGTTGGGCACAGGAGCCATGCAAGGGGTGCACAAGCTGGGTAAAATTCTTAGGGTTGTAAACTTGAGTGAAGCATTTGACATACTACTGATGCAGGTGTGTGCAGAGTCAAGTGACTTCAACACTTCGACGTTGTTGAAGGTTTGCCGCAAGGAGTGTGTGAAAGAGTTTTCTTGAAGGACTTGAGGTCATGGGGAAGAGCTTAGGAGGGATAGGACCTTCGAATTTGTTGAAGGACAACGTAGAAAAGTTGTGCCTTGAAGGTTGGCAAGAAGCATTGCAAGTTTACACATAGGTGGATAAGTTTTGTGGAAGAACACTTAGTCATTTCGTGGATTGCATAAGGAAGAACGGACGGTCGATATCTTCTAGGGAAAATCAACGAATCACTGTGAGCCGTTGGATCTCGTGGGGGTGCAGGGGGATACTACAGATATTCCCATAGTGTTTAAACCTCAGAAGGGGAAGATCCTTTGATCCAAGCCAGCCAGGGACGTTGGATTATACGCGAAATCACGTATCGAGATTTTGTAAGAAAGGAATCAAAGATTTGCTTACAGGAGTCACGAAATTGCGATACGCGATATCCCGACGGCTATAAGTACAATGTGGGGCCACAGCAGTTGGTGGTGGACAGGTAGCACACTGTATCGGGGTTCGGGAAAAGTAAAGTCCTGAAACATTAGACATTAGGATTCACGATCCCGTGAAGTCCGAAATCCCGACGAGGTGACGGGACCATTGAAAACTCAAAGCCGCAAGATCATTAGAGCTTTAGCATATCGGGACTCAGGAGTCAGAGAACCAAGTTGCTCGACACCACGAGTGTTGAGATCCCGATAGAGAAAGTCCCGAAAAAGGAATGGAAGGGTCAACATTGACTCATATCAGGTCTCGGAGATTTGAGAGTCCTACACTTGATCACTAACCTCGCAAGGTTGTGAAGTCCGATTCCCCGATAAGTAAAGAGAGGGGGAGTCATGCAAAGAGATCTGTGGGTGTAGATTTCCCGATAGGGAAATAGAAGGACTGGTTAGTGTTCTTCGAGCCGAGAAAAGAGAAGATCCTGTGATCAGGTATGCCTACAGGTAAGACACTGCGTCAGTTTGGTATCAGAGCTTCAAATTCTTGTCTGTATATTTCAGGAGAGGAAGGAATAAGAGGTAAGGAGTACTCTGATACACAACGTCAAGTGGTATCAAAGCTAAGACAGATTGTTGTTTGCTTTCTGTAGTAGAGAAGAGGAGAATTCACCATGCCGCCAAGGAGAGATAGGTAGTCACCTGATCCAAAGGATAGGGAAGTGCAGAGAAGAAGAGGCAGGCAGATAACTGATCCAGCCATAGAGAGGTAGATGAGAGACCTCTGAGAAAGACTCGAGGACATGGAGACATCACAAATATGCACAGCTAGTGCAAGGGATTTGAGTGATTCCGATAGTGAAATAGAGGTTGAATGAGAGGAGTAAGTTACAGCCGGAGATGCATCAAATGAGTGTTTGATCAAAGCTATTTCTAGGATGGGTGCAAGAGCGAAGATGGACATTCCAATTTACGATGGAAACTTGGATGCAGAGGAGCTACTAGATTGGATTAGAGCTCTGGATACTTACTTCGACTATGAAGATGTTGAAGAGGACAAGAAAGTCAAGCATGTTGTTACACACTTAAAAGGACATGCAACATTGTGGTGGGATGAACTAGAAGCTGACAGGCACTGCAAGGGAAAGAAGAAGATCAAGAGATGGGACAGGATGATCACGAATATGAAGGCAAAATTCATCCCCAGGGATTATCAAATTACTTTGTTCAGGAGAATGCAAAACCTGAGACAGAAGCTGATGACAGTGAAAGAATAGACTGTGGAATTCTATCGACTAAACATCAGGGCAGGTCATCGGGAGAGCGGTGATGAAAAACTTGCCAGATACATTAATGGCCTGAGATATGATATTCAGGTTGAGATGAGCATGGTAACCATCCGAATGGTGGAAGATGCTTATCATATGGATCTGAAAGATGAAGAGAAGCTGAGCCAAAAATAGAGTCAGACGGGCCGAGGCAGAAGTCATCCCAGAGGCAAAGCAGTTGCCCAGGACAAATACTAGAAGCCCAAGGAGGAATGGAAGAAACCTCAGACTCGTGTAGAGAGAGGTGGAACCTCATAGCAGGGGCCATATGTTGAACAAAGAGGGCAACATAATGAACAGAGAGGAGATTATGCTGACAACAACACTTTTCCTCGTACTAGAGGTAGAGGAAGAGGAAGAGGTGGAGTAATCACATGCTTCACATGTGGAAAGAATGGGCACAAGTCTTACGAATGTCCAGAGAAAAACAAGGACATTGGAGAATCTCACATCACCGAAGCACATAGGCGGGATGTTGAGGCCGAAGACGTTGAAGGCGGAAGATCGCTCATGATGCGAAAAGTCCTTTTGACACCCAAGAAGGAGGTGGAAAGTTCAGTCCAAAGGACCAAACTATTTAGGACTACTTGCAAGACCAAGGACAGGGTATGCAAGGTCATTGTAGACAGTGGTAGCACAGATAATCTCATATCTACGGAGATGGTAGAGAAGCTGGAGTTGGAGACAACTAATCATCCAAGCCCATACAAAGTTTCATGGCTACAGAAAGGACACCGGGTAACTGTTACTAAAAAATGCTCGGTTGAATTCAAGATAGGTGGATATAATGATAATATCTTATGTGATGTTATTCCCATGGATGTTTGTCATCTATTGCTGGGTAGACCATGGCAATATGACAAAAATGTGATTCATGATGGGAGAATGAACACATACACCCTAGAGAAAAATGGGAGGACACACATGTTTCTTCTGATAAAGGATAAGGAGGTGAAGCCGGAAGTAAGAAACATAGTACTTTTCATGAGTGGAAAGGAACTTCTTGCCGAGGTTAAGAAGAAGGAGGATCCACAATTATTTGTGCTCAGGAATCCGCAGATTGTTCTGACTAGTACAAGAGTGGATGATTTATCGGATGAAGTTCAGGAACTACTAGAAGAGCTCGCTAACATTATAGTGGATGAACTACCTTGTTCATTGCCACTGGTTAGGAGTGTGAGTCATCATATTGATCTCATACTAGGATCCAGTTTTCCAAATAAATCCACATAGAGAATGACACCGCAGGATAATGAGGAGGTTAAAAGGCAAGTCCATGAGTTGTTGGACAAAGGGTTAGTTAGGGAAAGCTTGAGTATGTGTGTTGTTCCAACAGTACTCAGTCCGAAGAAAGACAGAGGTTGGAGGATGTGTACCGACTCGAGGGATATCAATACGATAACCATTAGGTACAGGTTTCCATTGCTAAGAATGGATGATTTGATGGATTGCTTGAGCGGAGCAAGGTACTTTTCAAAGATTGATTTGAAAAGAGGATATCACCAGATTCACATGAGAGAAGGAAATGAATGTAAGACAACATTAAAAACAATTGAGGGTTTGTATGAATGGCTTGTTATGCCGTTTGGCTTAACAAATGTGCCAAGTACCTTTATGAGATTGATGAATGAAGTCCTGAGGGAGTTCATCGGGAAATTTAACATCGTATACTTGGATGAAATACTGGTTTATAGTAAATCAGTGCTAGAGCACTTGAAGCATTTGGATATAGTGATGCAGAAGCTACAGCAGGAGAAGTTGTTGATTAATATGAAGAAGTCCTCATTCATGAAGACAGAACTCATTTATTTGGGATTTTTTATTTCGGCAAATGAGTTGAGAATGGATCTGGATAAGGTGGAAGTGATTAAGAATTGGCCATCATCGAGGAATGTATTCGAGGTGAGAAGTTTTCATGGTTTGGCTAGTTTCTACCAAAAATTCATCAAGAATTTTAGTGGAATTAGTGCAGCGATGATGGATACAATGAAGAAGTGGCATAAGTCTTTTCACTGGACAGAAGAAGCTGAAAAGAGTTTCAATCTGTTGAAAAGGAAGATCACGGAACAATCGATTTTGGTGTTGCTAGATTTCCAGAAAACATTTAAGGTGAAATGCGATGCAAGCGGATTTGCAATCGGGGCAGTCTTGAGTCAAGAAGACAGGCTGATAGCATATTTCAATGAGAAGTTGAATGAAGAAAAATTGAAATACTCCATGTATGATAATGAGTTTTATGCTATCATACAGGCATTAAAGAAATGGAGGCATTACTTGATACCCAAAGAATTTGTATTGTATAGTGACAATCATGCACTGCAGTTTGTGACTCAACAAGAGAAGTTGAATCAGAAACATGTAAAATGGGTTGAGTATATGCATAATTTCACATTTTTTATTAAACATATTTCTAGTACTGCTAACAAAGTTGTTGATGCTTTGAGCAGGAAGTGTTTTCTATTGCAGGATTTTAGATTCCGCACTTTAGGTTTTGATGATCTCAGGAATATGTATGCAGATGATCCAGATTTTTAGGAAGCGTATGAAGCAACTGAGAATCCAGTTCTCAAAGATAGAAGCCTGTGGATAGAATACATGATCCAGGAAGGATTGTTGTTCATAGGCAATCAACTATGTATTTCGAAATGCTCCATGAGGGAGAATCTGTTGAAGGAGAAACACAGTGGTGGATTGGCAAGACATTTCGGTCATGACAAAACATTCACGAAATTGAATGAGTCATATTTTTGGCCAGGAATGTGAGCGGATGTCAAAAGATTTCTAGACAGATGCATAATTTTCCAACATTTGAAGGGAAGAAATCAGAATGCGGGTTTTTATCAACTGTTTCCCATACCAGAAAGGTTGTGGGATGCGATAAGCATGGATTTGGTATTGGGGTTGCCAAGGACACAAAGAGGTGTTGATTCAATCTTTGTGGTAGTGGATAGGTTTTCCAAGATGGCACACTTCATCCCATGTCAGAAGACTAGTGATGCAACTCACATTGCAAATATGTTCTTCAAAGAGGTCATTCAACTTCATGGGTTGCCAAAAAGTATAGTTTCAGACAGAGACACGAAATTCATAGGGCATTTTTGGAGGACCTTATGGAAGAATCTAGAGACTAATTTGATGTTTAGTTCAACTTATCATCGTCAGATAGATGGACAGATAGAAGTAGTCAACATAAGTCTGGGAGACTTGCTGAGAAGCTTGGTGACAAAGCACCACAACAGTTGGGACAATATATTACCATAGGCAGAATTTGTGTACAATGACTCAGTGAATCGGAGCATAGACTAGAATCCATTTCGGGTTTTTTATGGCATGCATCTGAGGGGAATTTATGAACTGAGAGATTCAGGACAAATAGCTACTAGGAGCGCTAGTGCAGAGGAATTTGTTGAGGAGATGAAGGAACTTCACAGCCAGGTGAAGGAGTGGTTGCAGAATTCAAGTCAGGAATACAAGCACAGAGCAGATCAACATCGGAGACAACTTCAGTTTGAGGTTGGTGATCTAGTTCTGGCACATTTGAGGAAAGAAGGGTTCCTGAGAGGAGCATACAATAAGCTGAAGATGAAGAAAATCGGGCCATGCAAGGTCTTGAGAAAATTTGGGGACAATGCTTATGAGATTGAACTACCCGATGGGATCAGAATTTCTCCGATATTCAATGTCTCAGATTTGTATCCATACAGAGCTGGAAAAGTAAATAATGGAGATGAGCATCCAACGATCCAGTGGATGAAGCAAATGCTAGTTGTAGAGAAGCCACAGATGGAATGCATACTAGACAAGAGAGTGAGTAAGAGGACCGGGCAAAAACAATATTTTGAGTATTTGGTCAAGTGGAAGAACCATCCAGTTGAAGATGCTAGTTGGGAGACTGAAGCTAAGATACAGAAGCATGGAAATACTGTGTAGGAGCTCATGGACATGAGCCCATGAAAGTTTTCAAGAAAGGGAATATGACGCAGGAGCATCGCCAACACATCAAGTGAGCCAGTGCGAAAGTGGAGGATAGCTCGATAAGCCAGCACAAATTTTGAAAACACTATGGAATTGTTGCGCAAATCTTAAATGAGCCATTAAGATGAGGTGCACTTGTATATTGTAAATGGACCTTGAGCGGATATCTCTCATCCTTAGCAGGTAGATGACATTTAAAATAATTAATGTAAAGTAGATAGAATTTAATTCTAGACTAGACAGTTGTAGAGCGTAAGAGGGAAACAGGATATAGACACCCTCATTGTGCATTGTAACATTATTCAAAAGAATTTGGAGCAAGAATAAGTAGAGAGATATGTAAAATCACCCATGTATAGACATTTGAATTAATAGAAATCTTTGATTCAAATTCATGGTTTGTGTTGTTCTTTGTGTATTGGTGCTGAATGATAGGCTCATGAATGTTTGCTTCCTGTTATACATTTTCTTTTATATGCTGTGTATGTGATTTCATGTATGAATTGAAGTCTCAGAGGGAGATGGAATGAGTTTCAATTGTTTCTCAATTTGAGCCAGAGAATTCCTGCAAGGAGTGCAGTTGAAGTGTCCGCAAGGAGTGCATTGACAGAGGGTTCAGATAGAGATAGTTTTTGTTCTCATTCATACGGAAGTGCATTTGGGCACAGGAGTCATGCAAGGAGTGCGTAGGCTGAGTAAAAGTCTCAGGGATGCAAACCTGAGTGAAGCATTTGATAGACTACTGCTGCAGGTGTGCACAGAGTCAAGTGACTTCAACACTTCCACATTGTTGAAGGTTTGCCGCAAGGAGTATGTGCAAGAGTTTTCTTGAAGGACTTGAGGTCATGGGGAAAATCTCAGGAGCGATAGGACCTTCGAATTTGTTGAAGGACATCATGGAAAATTTGTGCCTTGAAGGTTGGCAAGAAGCGTCATAGTTTTCCACGCAGGTGGATAAGTTTTCTGGAAGAACACTTAGTCATTTCGTGGATTGCATAAGGAAGAACGGATGGTCAATATCTTCCAGGGAAAATCAGCAAATCACCGTGAGCCGTTGGATCTCGCAGGGGTGCAGGGGGATACTACAGATATTCCCATAGTGTTTAAAGCTTAGAAGGGGTAGAGTCGTTGATCCAAGCCAGCCAGGGGCATTGGATTATTCACGAAATTGCCCATCAGGATTTCGTAAGAAAGGAATCAAAGATTTGGTAATGGGAGTCGTGAAATTGCGATACGCGATATCCCGACGGCTACAAGTACAATGTGGGGCCACTTGATAAACTTGATTAAATTAATTGCAAGTGAAATGTTATGTGTTTAAAGAAACAGGATCAATTTGCAACACATAATAAAGGATTGCTTATGTAGAAATAAACATAGACAGCATCATAAATCATTGAACATCAGACATAAACACAACAACTTGATAAAGGAGTTCACCCCACTCCAGGCTACATCTCCTGGTACAACCTCCAAATGGATCTTTTATATTAAATTGCTCAAAGTGCTTAAAAATATGCCTTACAGTGCTCAAATTAACAAAATGACTGCTCCAATGGCTCTGCAACGTCCCAAAACCCCTGTTTGGGCTCTTTCGGCACCTGAAACGGTCGAAAAATGAAGAAGATGGCCTCCTTGAAGTTCTCCCCTTCAACTATGCTGTCTCTGGTTCTACAATTCGCACCCTTGTTCTCTAAACCTGGCACACACGCTCATTTAAGAAGAAAAACCAAGACCCGTACTCAACCGCACACCGGTACAAACCGTAGAATGGTTAGGGCACCTCTAGCCCTTAACCGCCTTGGCACTGGGCACATGGTCATAAGACCAAAGGCTGGGAACAAAAGGAGTTTAACTGTTCAAACCGTACAAACTTCCGTTGAAAAATCCGTGCCACTTTAAATACGTGGGTCATGGTTTCAAACCCCACGCAAAACATAATAAACATATTATAAATACATTGCAATGCAATGTATTGGAAATTCAATGTAATATAAATGAATGTGCGCCATATATTCACATTTTAGTGTATATGCTATGGTCATATATGTATGTTTTCATATAGCCATGGGTTGGGGCTAAGCCCTGGCCCGACCCCCCTTTCCAACATAACACAAATGCAAATTTAATTACAATGTTTCCTTCCTTTCAAACAAGGAACAAACGACGGAAAGTTGGCTAGCAGAGTTTCAATAGGCCTTTGTACTATGGGGGAGGTCCGAGGGTCGAACCCCCTGGACTCCCCATGTCATTTTACACATATATACAACATATGAACCAGTCATATAGGGACACGTGGCGCCAATGAGTTGGGCCATGTGTCCACACCTTATTGGTGACCATTGACATGTGTCAACACCCGATTCGTTGTCAACCGTCCAATACAAATGCACCACGTCTACCCTCTGCCACATCAGCATGATGGTACAACACTCCACATGGCCGTATGGACTGTACGGATAGGTACAGTCAGCATCCCAAATTTTTACCTGTTTGGCTTGGCGGTCAGATCGTGATATCTCCTCCATACGGACTCTGATTGCGAAAGCAAATATATCGCCGGAATCAGGAAAATGAGACGGACGCAATGGAACTGTTTTTGTCGCATTCCAAGCACTTTGAAAATTGAGCAAAATTTGATCCCCTGATCACACCTCCCCATTGGGAAGATTTTGGACCTCCAAAAGACTATCTCAGTCTATGTGAAGATGAGGGTAAAGTTCCGTCACCCTTCCAACCTCAATCCACTTGGCCTTGCTTGGATTCGTCCCTTTAAGACCAACTCGCAAATAATCCACATTTCCTCGCTTCCAAGTTCTCATCCTTCTGTCAAGTATGGTGTCTTCCTGCAGTTATGTTAGATAATCTGGAGAAAAAACATCTATGGAAGGAATTTGAACATGCTCTCCTTGATCATCGATCAATGAAGGCTCATACAACTTCAAATTCTCAACATTAACAACTGCATACATCTGCATATATGGAGGCAAATCTAAACGAAAAGCATTATTACCAATCTTGTCGATAATTTTGAAGGGACCATATCAAATTGGTTTCAACTTTTTACCTTCTCCTTTAAGCCTCTCCTTGCTGATGTAAAGCCACACTTCATCACCAACTTCAAAACTGTGATCAACTTGATGCTTGTCATGTCTCGCTTTGTACTTGGCCTGACTCTTCTCCAACTTCTCTTGCACTGCCTAATGTATCGACTGAATTTGTTCGATGAACTTCTCTGCCCGATCAATATCATATTGCCCATCAACAACAATATCTTTCCCAAAGATGAAATCTAAAGGTGACTTGGTAAAATAGCCAAAACATGCCTCAAATGGCGACGTCTGAGTCGAAGAGTTCTTGGCTCGATCGTACGCATGCTGAACATAGTGTAAATGTTCATCCCAAAGCTTAGGATGCTTGCTGCAATATGCACGAAGAAGATGTACCACTGTACGATTCACCACTTTTGTCTGACCATCTATCTGTGGATGAAAAGCTATGCTCTTTTTCAGCTTGGTGTCCATGAGTGCCCACAAACTTGACCAAAAACTTCCAACAAATTGAGAATCCCGATCAGAAATGATGGACTTGGGCAAACCAAAATGCACCCAAACATTTTGAAAGAACAACTGTGTCGTTTGTTCTGCCGTTACCTGCTTAGTACAAGGCATCAAAATACACATCTTGCTAAAATGATCAACCACAACATAAAGATAATCATGACACTTTCTCGACATAGGCAAACCACCAACAAAATCCATGGAAACACTTTCCCATGGTCGAGAAGGAACTGGAAGTGGAGTGCACAAACCCAACTTTCGATTACTTGGTTTACTTGTAGCACACAACGAACATCCCTGAACATATCATGAAACACTTTCATTCATCTTAGGCCAGTAACAAAATCTTTGCAAATTTACCACTGTCTTGCCAACACCAAAATGACCATCAATAAGAGAAGAATGTGCTTCCCTTATGATGTTGATTCTTTCTCCCTGTGGAATACACAACTTGCCAAGATGATACAAGAGATTATTATGCAAATGATAATCCAATTCTTCAAC
>JZKD02S2355210.1:1002519-1018916 GCA_000966675.3 Picea glauca | reverse complement strand
AGCATGAGGCCTAGCTTTAGCTACACCGGAATGAGCCTCCTCCCCTTAGGGTTTTGATTTGGTGGCCCTGCCATTGCAGCACCATTAAACCTAACTCTCCCGTCCTTAGGTCTAAGTCCTTCCAAGCCATTAGCCTTTCTCCATTTGACTCCATTAACCCAAGGCACTAGTCTAACAACAAAATGTTGAGCTTTTTGTGCAAAAACAATTCTTTCAAACACTCTTTAATTGAAACCCTAACTAACCCTAACGTCCTACTAATACTAGTTTAGATGATGACGTCTTGGCCTCTTTGAACCTTGATTGGTCTAAAATTTGCGGCTAAGACATCCTTTGATAGCCATAGAAGTGTTGAGTCTTTTCATTGGTTTATTTTGGTAAAACGTCCACTTCTTCACCTATCAAACTAACCAACAACAATATAGGTAACGTCATACCTATTAAAACCCTTGTTTGGCCTTAGAATGTTGTGGTATAGTCATCTAATTGATAGACTTTGAGTTGTTGATTGCATTCATAATCTTAATTGACAAAACGTTCTTCTCAATTTTGATCTAATAATAAGGCTGACGTCACCCTAATTCTGCAATAGTGACGCAGCAACAATATTGGTGTATGAGCATATTTATTGCATCGTGATATAATAAAGATTGATTTTATACATTGAATGCCAATATCTCTTGTGTATTTATTGAAGAAGTGACATAAAATATAAGTTTTAATTGCAATCATTGCAATCATTGCTCATATATGTTATAGATAGTCATTAATGTTTTGAAGTACTAACCACTGCAACATGCTTTTAGTTTTATTTTCCTTGTCTCACAAACAGGTGCCATTCAGTGGAATTTCTTCTCTTTGACTATCCATTTGGCAGTAATTTGTGAAGGGGAAGCTTATCTTAGCCTTTGAAGCCTTTAACCTTTGCCTCTTTTCCTTCAACGCCCCAAATTACTAAGGACGTCTCCCTTGGAATTAGCCACCCAAGATAGAAAGAGATCCCCATCGAGGTGACAATGGGTGGGGAAGCTCCTGTTACGCCATTTTGAGCCTTGACTTCAAGCTACCTAAACCTCTCCTACAAATTGAGCGATAAAAATGCGCAAGTAGGATACATTTGTAGGTTTATATAGAATTCTCTATCTTTGTGAATTTCTTAGTGTTCTAGGTTCTTAGGCTTGTTCAAGGAGTGCACACCAGAGTTAGAGAAAACTATGTGAAGCCTATGCAAGGAGTTCACTTGAAATATCTTTTGAGTTCAGAGAAGAGCGTTCTAGGTGGTCACACCATAACAACCTCAACCTCATAAGAAGGGAATATGGTGCAAGGATTGCACACAAGAGTTGTTGAACACTCTGAAGAAGATTATGCACAAAGAGCGCAAGGAGTGCACAAATGAACTTTTAAGAGTTCAGGTTTCAAGAGGTGAAGTCGTGTAAGGAGTGCACAAAACAAACCCATTGCTACAGTGTTGGTCAAGCTCAGAAGAATGAGCGAAGAAGTTCCAGGAGGGTACAAGAAATCATTTGGAGAGAACAAAGGGTCAAGACCCTTAAAATTTTTAATGAGTTCAAGCTTAGGAAGGATAGTACTTTTGTGCAGAGAAGACCCGTGCAAGAAGTGCTTCAAAATTCACCAAATCTGGAGCGTCGAAGCATTGTGGGTCGTTGATCTTAGTGGGGAAGAGGAACCATCGATACCTTTCAATGGTTCAGGACTTTTCCAATTCAAAATTCCATAGGATTTGAAAGTGTTAAGTGTTGGAAAAATTGTTGAAGCCCGAAGTGCGAAGAACACATGTAGGTTATCGATCAGAAGGAGGAGTGTCAGTTGTCCGATTGACTTATCGGATTTTTTTTGTCATTTTAGCATCGGGAGATATGAATGGTCGTTTGTGTGCATGAACAAAAGAAATCATCGAAGGCCTAAAGAGAGGAACCTGGACCATCGATTTGCGGAGCATGAGATCTGTCGATCTATCACTTGGGTGTATTCTTGGATTCGACGATTTTGAAGATTTGTGGAAAAACAATGAGGAAAAGTCATTGAATCTCAAATTGTTAAAGAGGCATAGAGTCGTCGATCTGGTGATGGAATGGGAACCATTTGATTTATATTTTTTGGCGATTGGCACTTTGCTGGTGCTATGTGTATTGGATGTGGTTAGAACATCCTTGAAGCCAAATCCTCATGGAGAGTATGAGTCATCGATATTGGTGCCTGTTGAGGGTCATTGATCTTGTTGCCTATTGATTTTCGATAGTTTACAAATTTTTTACATTTGAAGGAGTTGAGGGGAAATAAAAGAAGATATTTTCGAAGCCCAAAGCACTGAAATACAACACAGTTCTTAGCGCATGGTCACAACCTAGGGTCATATCCAATTTACGTGAGAGTGAAAAGGGATAGGGGCTCAACAAGGTTTGAAGAGCCTATTCATCTCTTGATTTGAATGATCCTAGACCAGGAGGTCATGCAGACCATAGGAGAGGGTGGAGTTTGCATCATTAGGTTTACAAGTGTTAGTTGTTTTTGAAGGGACAATAGGTAATGGTACAGGTGATTAGGGTGAGTGAGTTGAGATCTTAAGCATGATAACAATTAATATCATTAGTAATTAGAGCTTACTCGTTAGGTTTTATTTTTCCTAATTGTTGTGTGTTGTGTGTTAATGTTGTAGTGGTTATAGGGGTTTGTAGTTATTGTATTTAAGGGTTATAACTTATAACACTTAGTTGCTATAGGGTTTAAGAGAGGTTAATAATGGAGGGAAATAATTATTATAGGGGATATGCTTTAAATTACTTAGGAATTAAATACCTTAAGGGTTATAGGGACTAAGGTTTATACGACTAAAGATTGGAAATTATAAGAGTTAAGAATTAAATGGAGAGGCAATTATAGAGGTTAGGGGTTATATTTGTTAGGGGTTATGGGTTATATGCATTAGAAGGGGTTGGCATTGCGGGATTATATATGTTATATGGGCTACAGATTATGTAAGTTATGTGTGATAATGTTATAATTGTTACATGGGATAAAGGTTATGGTTTTAGGAGATACAAAATATATGGGTTAGGGTCTTGTAGGGATTAATGATTAAGGTTTAAGATGATTAGATGGGTTATAAGGGATAATTATTATAATATAATTGAGGGGTTATACTAGTTAATAGTTGGGGGTGGAAGTTAGGGGTGGTAGGTGTTATAGAGATGAGGGACTATATGTGGTAGGATTAACAGTAATATTGTTTAAAATGCTTGGTAGTTGTATGATTCATAGAGGTTATAAGATTTTAATTTTTTTAACATTAAACTTTATTAGGGCTATAGGTTATAGGTCTCAAGTGTTAGGGGAGTAGAGTATCAAGAGTTAGGGGTGTAAGGGTTTATAAGGATTACAAGTTATATGGGAAATTAGGTTTATAGGTGCTAATGGTTTTAAGAGTAACAATAGTTATAGCTAAGGGGTGTGGATGATTAGGGTCACTAGAGTTGGATATTGAGGGTTATAATTATCAATATCATTAGAAATTAGATGTTCAATGTTAAGGGTTTATTTTTCTATTATTAGGGGTCAGTTTTGTAGCGGTTATTGGGGTTTCGAGTTATAGAGGTTAAGGGTTATAGGTTGTGTAAGGATTAGTGGTTATAGGTTTTAAGGATTAAGGGTTATATGGGCTAATGCTTGGGGGTAATATTGATTATAAGTGTTATGGTTTATATGAGTTAGGTGTTAAACTCCATAAGGATTGAACCGACTAAGGTTCATATGAATAGAGATTGTGAAATATACTAGTTTAAGCATTAGGCAAATAATGGATTATATAGGTTAGGGGTGGTAGTGATTATAAGTGATATGCATCATAGAGGTTATGTGTCAAGACTTTTTATGTACTTTGGATTATATGGATCATACTCATGAGGGGTCATATGGGTTATAAAGGTTGTTTTATAAATGTGTTAGTTAATGTTTATACTCTCTAGTTTCTATATGAATTAATAACTTAAGGTGATCGTAGTTTAATAGTTATAAGGTTTAGGGGTCATAGAATTTACATGGACTATAAGGGTGAAATATTCTTGTTTAGGTTAAACTTGTTTAGGGTTAGAGGATAAACTCATTAAGGGTAATAGAGATTAGGGGTGATATGAGTTATATTAGTTCAATATTATAAGAGTAGTAAGGGTTGGGTTATATGGGTTAAAGTTATTAGGTGTGATATTGATTACATGAGTTAAGGATTAAGGGTTAGGGATTATAGGGGTTAAGGGTTATAAGGTCATGGGTTAGAGATTAAAAGTTATATGGCTTATGATTCATAGAGGTTAAACATTACAAAGGTTATGGTTTCTTTGGATTAGAAGGGGTAAGGTGTTAAGGGATTCAATTCCATGGAAATATGGTTATGGTCAACAAATTTATTTGGAAAGATGACATTTGAGGTCAATCTTCTTTTATTCATATTTTATTTGGATATGTTTTTTATCTCTATCCCTATTTAATAGAGCCTAAGATAAGACACTTATTGATCCTTCTGTATATATAAGAGATACATATATACTAATGTATTCCAAGTTGTTTATCCTTCCCTATACCTAATAAATCCCAAGTTAAAATTATTTTTTATTATATATTTCAAATTATTGATCCCTCTCCTAAAATTAAAACAAATCTATAATATTATACTTTAAAATTATATGATTTTAATATATATGGATTTTTTAATTTTTTTATTTGTAATGTTTATTAATACATTCCCAGTAAACTCAATTATAATGGCGTCAAACCAAAAATTTCCTTACAACTTTCCTTTCCTAAACACTAACCTAATTGGAACAATATTGATTTGATAATTATATATACTAAATTTTTATAGTTAGAAATTTATTTTGTTAACATTTAGTTGATTTGATAGGGAAGGCAAAAAAATTAAGGTTTAAAATATTAATAATTTTAATTTTTTTTTTGAAATAAATTGAATCCTTCCATTTTTAAGAATTTGGAATTTTTCAAGTTTTCCTTATAAAATCTTATCAATTAAAATATTTGTTAATCCTTTGTTTAGATAGTTATTGATCTGCCTCCCGGTTTCAAAAACTCTTTGTTTAGATAGTTATTGGTTTGCCTCTCGGTTTCAAAAACTTTAAATTAAATTTTAGTTTATATAAAAGTATATTCTAAATTATTAATTTTTATGCTTAAGTGTAATTAATAAATATTAGATTAAATTAAGTAAAGTATTTATGAGTAATTTATAAATACCATTTACTTTTACTTTATATATACTTTAAAGAATAAGTAAGTAGAAAACTAAACAGGGCTGTTGTTTAAAGTTAAGTAGTTGACTTCGAGAAAATTTTAATTTTCAATTACCATTCTAGCCGCCATTAATTTTGAATTTCGTTAGACAAGTATTTTATAAAATTTTCACTGCTTTAACCGCGAGTAATTTGGGTTTTTTTAAAACTACCACAGCCTTGTCGCCATTAATTTTGAACTTCCTTCAATGACCGTTGTCCTCTGACTGCTAAGATTTTCAAATTATTACTAATTGATCACCTGTAAGGCAGGGACGTGCTGCTTTGTATTTTTTTTTCAATTAAATTACTTTTCTCTTTTACATCTTCACACCGATTTATTCACGAAATAAACGTGTACTTGTATTTTATAAAGTATTTATGAATTTCAAACTTTTTATGATAAATTATTTTATATAAATTTTTGTATACATTTTTATTTATGAATTTCAAATTTTTTATATACAATTATTTTATATAAATGTTTGTATACATTTTTTTTTACATGATAATTAAGAAGATGATTCACATCAAGTGAGATTAAATTGGTTTATTGAATTTAAGAAGGTGAGTGATTGCTTGGAATTCTTTAGAATTTTATTTATATGTTAGAAAAGCATTGAGAGAAGTGTTTCAAGGTCACCATAATTTTGCTGAGTTGAAAGGTTAGGAAGCTCAGTAGTATGACAAATCTTTTGAAATTGAGATCTAATCTGGGTATATGCTGAACATCTTAAGAGAAATTGTTTTTCATCTTCAATCCTTTTAGTGTCACAAAGGTGACATAGTCTTTCATTCCACAACCTTTTGAGAATAGACCAACATCCATTCTTACAATATAACTCATGAAAATTTATTCTTATTTTAACCATATTTATTTTCTTCTTTATACATGATATTTAAATTTTCTTCTTCATACATTGGCCACTTCCTACATCACTTACATAAAAAAAAAAATTTACTACATCTGATATAAAAGTATTAAGCTTAATTGACACAAAAGTATTAAACTTTGCCAATGAGTTTTCAAGTTTAATATAAAATTAGTAATCTTTGTCAAAATTGTTTCTGAGTTATGATTGAGCAATATAATTTGAAATTTTGTGGTACTAAAATGTTAAAATTCCATTCTTCTCTCTTCTTTATTCAAATTCAATTGCTATGTTACAACTTCTTTGATATTTTGTGTAGTTTTCCTAAATATTTTATGTTTTAGTTTGAGGCTTAGCAATGTAAGTTTAACTAAAAAATAATAAACAAGGTTAATAAGAAAATAGGTTTAAGAAATGGATAAAAACATCTTGATCAAATCCACTGTAAAATTCTCCATTTTGTCATAAAATGAATTTTAGATTAAAAGATAAAACATTATTCTGAAATGAACTCAATGACAGAAAAAATATCACATGGAACAAAACCATAAAATTCATTTTATTTTGGCATTTACTATTAAAATTGTAAATAATTTAAAATAAAAAATAACCAAAAATAACAATATCTACTCATAAATTTATTAATTTTTTATTTTCATATATATATAAGATAGTTGGACCATATTGTAGATATGATTGTAAGTGTGTAAACTGAATTTTTAATATTTTATTTATGTTAGTTCATGAACTTATATATTTTGATTATATGGGTTTTGTTATAATTGCACTTGAACATTCTATACATCTGCTTTCTATTATGATATGAAGTTATGGAAAATGGGTGAAGCATATATACTGGATGTTGTGTCCCCTTATATGAGTAAAGCTTAATACAAATGAAAAAACTAGAAATAATTTTCATTAAAATATTTCATTAACTTAACAACCAACTTCACATAATTTCTTTCAAAATATTCTCTTAACTAAAAATTACAATATTAAACAACAATCAAGTCCACATAAATATTCTATTAGCCCAACAACGAGTCAAACAATATCAGTCTCTGTAAAAGTGAAACTTATAAACAATGATTTATATTAATTAAAATTTATAAAGTGCAGACATAATCCATACAGAGAAGCTTTAAACTAAGCTGATAAAACGTCAAACATCATTATTAAAACAGAGTCACTTTAAGCTGATAAAACGTTAAACATTATTATTAAAACTTCTATAAAGAGAATCCTGAACGAGCTATTGAAGAAATAATGACAATTCAAGAAGCGCAAATGCAACACGATTTTAATATTTCTGCTCAACATGACCAAGTTTGTTAAACTAACCTTCATTTGGCTAATCCTGTATCTTGGAAATTTGTTAAACTAACCTTCATTTGATTTTAAGGCCAACGGATGACGCAACGAACCTAAAATATGAAGAAGAAGTTTTATAATCTTATTCATCTAGCCTGTTTTAATGCTATTATTATTCTTAAAGAAAATAAAAAGGAGAAACATGCTTATTGTTCGGTTTAATTGGAACCTTGATTTTGTTTTAATGCTATTATTATTGTTAAAGAAAATAAAAAGGAGAAACCTACTTGTTGTTGGGTTGAATTGGATCTTTGATTTTTCATATGGCCGAGTGTGAATTCCTTAATATCTTCTTGATCTGTGAAAGAGGCCGAGTAAAATTACCATACAGGGTAGTAACCACTCAACATTAATTTATTGTACAAATAACTAATGTAATGTTTATTGTTAGAGACAGTGACTCAATCCAGGAAAAAATAGGGAGAAACCTACGTGTTGTTGGTCGACATCAGAGACTTTCTATAGAAACCAGATCTTCCGTGTCTTCTTGATCTGTTCAGAAAAAAGATCGATATAGAACAATTAACATACTTAAAAACTACATCAAGCAGGTGGAGTCAATTCTAAAATAGGAAAGAGATCATAGAAAATGAAAAGCTTAATGTGGGGAAACAAATGGAAAATAAAATATTCTTGATGTAAAATCTGTTGGCTTATAACACTAATGTACCACGCATCGTTTGAAGAGTTTAACAGAAGAGTAATTTGTTGATTAAAGGGATTAAAATTACACCAAGAAATATGAAGACATCAAAACATTTGTGTGCATATTGAGAAAACAACAAAACTTTAATAGAAATTGTGTGGAGCACATGTTAATTTGAATTTTAGGATAGAAACCCAGCCCAGATCTTTCATTGAATAATTTTGAGCATATCAATTGGCGAGTTTCAAGCGAACAACAACATAATAGGGTGCTGATTCAGATATCATTCAAAACCATAAACAAAATTTCCACTAGCCAACACCAAATTAAGATTTAATTACCTGTGAAATTTGATGAATGTAGCTGCAATTTACTGGAATGTCGGATGTCCTCATCTATCCATTGGAAACTGGAAATTAATTAGTAAGTAATAAGCTTGTGTGTTCCCTTTTCTTCATTTCTTCTTCATCCACCATTAACCCTAACCAGCAAATCAAATAAACCTAACAAAAAGAACTGCCCAAAATCCATACACAAAGAGCACATTAACCTGACTACTACATGGATGAAGAGAAGAATTAGAAAAAATAATCAGGAAATGAACAGTTATATCGATCAGGGTTATAGCATTTTTACTACCATTATAGCTTTTTCTACTGCGTTTTCACCAGCGATATAGCTTTTTATAGCGCTTTTTGACCAGGTTATAGCTTTTTCATGAATGATTAATTTCTCATCAACGACTCCATATTCTTTTCTAGCCGCTTGGGCGAGTCTTTGAAACCCGAAGCCGTTTTCACCTGCGTTATAGCTTTTTCTACCGCTTTTCCAAATCCTTTACTTTCATAGAACAACCACTTAATAATTAATAATTTTTTATAAAAGTATTTTGGTGTTTACAGTTTTTCTATTAATGTAGATTAAAGTTTAATTTGATTACTTTAATTTTAATTATAGAATTTTGATTTTTATAAAATATTATTTTTAATATATACAATCTATACAATATATTATTTTTGAAACTAGTTCTCTTCCACCAGAACCGTCAACGACTGCCAAATTCCTTTTATCGTTTTTTTTAATTTATATAATTGTATTAAAGTTTAATTTGATTATATAATTTTGATCTTTATAAAATGATATTTTTAATCATCAACATCTAGAGGGTGGGGAAATATTAGTCAATTATTGTGATTTGGTATGTCACTCTTATGCTTACCATATATGTCAATAAATATGTAAAATAAATTAATTGGATGAAGGACATGTCTCACGGTGATATTTATTTTAATTTTTTAGAAAAGTATTTTGGTGTTTATTTAGGTGATAGCTTTTTTAATTAGTGTATTAAAGTTTAATTTGATTAGTCCAATTTTGATATTTATAAAATATAATTTTTAATATATATGATATTTTTTTAATGTGGGAATGGAGGTTTTCACAATTAATCATAATGTTGTAAAAAAATTCTAGATAATGAAACTTCCCACACAATTCTTATCCAAAACCTTTTTACAACATTTTTTTTTTAATTTTTTAACATTATTTTTAATATTCATAATTTTTTATTATATAATATTAATTTTCATAAAAAATTGTTTATTTACAGTTATTCTTTAAAATTATTATTTAGGATAGTTAATACACTCCATATGTGTGGGGGGTTTAAATTAACATACTATCATATATGGAAAATGTTCGCTTTTAACCTTCTTGTTTTTATGTGATTATATTGTTTTTTTATTTTTTTAACATGAGTGGACCTTTCTTCGTAGAAATTATGGGCTTAGAAGCATATGATCATTTGTTGGTCATTCACAAAGAATATTGTCAAAAATAAAAATAAAAATTGAATAAAATGATTGAACATTTAAATGCTATGCTTCTAAAAGGATTTTTGAATAAAATGATTCCTTTAAAAATTATATTGAAAAGTGATTTTTTTTTGTGTTTCTTTAACTTCAAAGAGTTTTGGATTGAAGTGAAAACAAAATTTATAGAGAATTTAGTTACATTTGTACTTATATTTTTACAATATATTGCTTCCCTCTCATGACACATATGAGATCAGGTATGGGTGTTGTGAGACTAAGTGTGGTGGGAAATAGTTTTCCTATAGACTATTGTACCTTCCAACCACAAAACCAACTAATACACATCAAATATATAAAAACAAAATATCACATGGAAGATCTATAAAAGAGACCCACAAAGTTTACATGGTTCACCCAAATTTGGGCTATGTCCACCAAGTAATGGTATCAATTCTTCATTTGTTCATAATGGAGGTTAATAGTTTTTCTCACTCACACACCCCTTTTCTCACATACATGGAATAAATAATTCGGCTAGGTTTACAGTCTCAAATCAAACAACTTACTAACTCAACAACAAATTCTCTTCTATGCATACTCTAGCTGAATTGACACATACACAATTGAATCCTTAATAAGAGGAGTTGATGTAGATGATTGTTCCTCGAATTCAAGGGTTCTGTTGTCACACATTTCAATAATCTCCACCTTGACACAAACAAATTTTGATACCTTGCTCATTATTTTATTCTATCACTTTTTCTGCAATCGAAGAGAAGCCAAGAACCATCGTAGCTTCTCTAAAAGTACTAGTTTTCTGAACATGTTTGCGCAGTTCTCTTTTGTATGAATTTTTTCAAGAGAAACTCCACCTTCATCGATGACATGTCTTACAAAATGGCACTTAATAGGAATATGTTTTTTTTTACTGTGGTAGGTTGGATTCTTGGCCAAGTGAGTAACACTTTGATTATCACAAAGTAGCTTTAGTTTGTCCTGTGTCCTTCAAAACTCACCAAACAATCCTTTTAACCAAAACACCTCTTTGAAAGCATGTGAAGCAACCATGAATTCTTATTTTGTAGTGGATAAAGAAACAATATTCTATAGCTTTGAAATCCAACTAATATTTCCACCTATAAGAGTAAAGACATATCCTCAAATTGACCTCCTCTTGTCCAAATCCCCTACAAAATCAAGATCAACATATCCATGGACTAACTCACAACTACTGTTATAGGTGATACATTGATCACTTGTGCCCCTTAAATACCGAAGCACCCATTTCATTGTTTCCCAATGCTCCTTACCTAGATTTTCCATATCTCTGCTGAAATCCCCAACTACATGAGAAATGTTTGGTCTTGTACTAACCATCGCATACATTAAACTTCTTACTGCATTAACATACGATATTGAAGACATATGTTCCTTTTCTTCTTTTGTACTAGGACATAAACTTGAAGGAAGATTAAAATGGGAAGTGAAAGGTACTGAAACTGGTTTCACACTATTCATACCAAACCTAAAAAGTATTTTATCAACATAATTCTGTTGTAACAACCAAATCTTACCATTCCTCCTATCTCTGAATATCTCCATGCCCAAAATCTGCTTTGATGCTCCTAGATCTTTCATATCAAATGTCCTAGCCATTTGAGCCTTTAACTCGTTGATCTCAATTATGCTTTTTCTTTCTAAAAGAATATCGCCAACATACAATACTAAGATAATGAATATGTCATTATTTAATTTTTTAAAGTAAACACAATGATCATACTCACTCCTTCTACAATTCTTGCTCATCATGAAAGAGTCAAATTATTTTGTACCATTGTCTCGGAGACTGCATCAGACCATATAATGATTTCTTGAGCTTGCAAACAAATTTACTGTTGCGATTCTAAACGAACCCTTCAGGTTGTTCCATGTAAATCTCCTCATCCAAATTGTAATATACTAGATATAAAAAGTATGCAGAATAGAAATAAAATGATAGAAATGGCAGAATAACAACTATATAACTAGAATAATCACCACAATAACACATAAATGATATAAGAATAACAACACAAATAACACTTTGATTCCGAGAGCAATGTTTATGGGCCTCTTCGAGAGGCAACCTCCAGTTGAGTAGAGATCTATTACAATAATATCAAAGCTAGGGTTCTCATGCCCCTCACTCCTATTTATACTAAATATGTCTATCAAAAGAAGCATCTAGAGGAAGATCCTTCTAGAAGGAGAATCTTCTATTAGGTATTATTACATTCGACTTATTCTATTTTAATGCAAAGCCTTATTAATATTGACCTTGATTACATCTAAATATATTGTTCTACTTATGTGTGGGTTAGGACCCTAACATGTCCTTCCCCTTAAAAATGACCTTGTCCTCAAGGTTTGAGATGTAGAAATTGTTGCAAAATGGTAGCTTGTTCCTATGTGGAATCTACTAGAGTTGTATCTTTAAACTAGACTAACAGTTCCTTGATGGTTCTCTGACGTAGTTAACACTCACGCTGGTCCAAATTTGCTTGTGGATGTAGCCAAATGGATCCTTCTTCTGCTAGCTCAGGAAGGTTGGTTTGAATTTGGAACTTAGTTCCAATCACCTTCTTTAAGCATGAAACATGAAGAACAATATGTAGCTTCAAATGACCAGGAAAAGGTAACTAATAGGCCACCTATCCCACATTCTTGAGAATTGTATAAGGACCATAAAATTTCGGCACTAGCTTCTGACACTGCTTGGCCTTGAGGGGATTTTTCTTGTAATATTGCAGTCGAAGAAACCCTGGATCCCCTTATGCAAATTGATGTTCAGAGTGACCTTGATCTGCTTGTTGCTTCATGTGATTCTATTCCATGACCAAATTATCTTTCAGGGTATGGAGAATAGGCTCTTGAACTGTAAGTGTTTGGTCAACCGCCTAGACAATCGAGACACCAGGTAAGTATGAGAGAACTGAAGGTGGCTTTTGTCCATATACTTCTTCAAAAGGATTCATGCATGTAGTTGTACGGTATGAAGTGTTGTACCACCATTCAGCTAGGGGTAACCATTGAGCCCATCGATTTTTCTTTTCCGAGGAAAAAAACCTCAAATATGTTTCCAAACACTTGTTAATAAATTTTGTTTGACCATGAGTCTGGGAATGATAAGTTATGTTGTAACAACCCTAGTTAAATAGATGCATAGGCATTATTAAGTAAAATTAATTAGATAATTAATTGTCCTAATATGGTTTTAGTTAAACAATGATTAGTATTAATAATATTAATTAATCAAATAATTATTAATTAATTGTTTATAACTGCTGATTGATTAATTAATTAATTAATTGACTACATAACACACTCAATGATTTGGGTAATAAATTAAGGGGATTAATAACTTTAATTTAATCCTTATAAAACTTTACTAATGACAGGTTAAGGATAAGATAATAAAGGAGGGGATAAGGTAACTAATGCAGGGGAGGAGAGTCGGTGAAGGGGGAGATATGACGAGGAAGAGTCATATGGGAGAGGATCATTATTTTTGGGGAGGAAGAATTATTTTGGGAGGAAAGGACTGCATTTCAGGTTTACATATTGTTTTGGTCTGGGAAGTTTGGTTTTGGGGGGTTTTGGTGAACCATTGTAGAGGGCACCGGGTTACTGGGGGTTTTGGGCACGGGGGCCAAGATTTATGGCGGTATCCTAGAGCTAGGGAGGTAGACAAGATGCTCCTAGATGGTTGGGTGGTTAGTCTGTTTGGGCAGGGTTTGGTCAAAGCAGCAGGCTGGGCAAAGCAGAAGGCTCGACAATGTGGTAGGCTGGACAACCACATCAGTGGGAATTAACATCAGGAAGAGGTATTTTATTTTATGTATTATAAGGAATATTTAGTGTTATGTGGTTGTTCGTAAGTTAATTAGGATTTGTTCATAAATTTTATTTAAGATGAATGGTTATATGCTAGTTATTGGTTATATGTTGGTTATGAAGTTATGAAATGTTAGGATAGCATTTCTTTAAAATAATTTTTTTTTTGCTTTATAAGGATCTGTTTAGCAGAACCTTACACATGGTATCAGAGCCCTGGTTTAAAAACTTGGACCAGGACCTACCCACCTACCCACATGTATAAAGGATAGTTCAAGAGTGAAACTGTTGCAACTCTGAATTTATAAAAAAATAAAAAAAAATAAAAAAGAAAATATTATATGGAGACCTTGAATAAACTGTATAGAGTAATTACATATTCAAAGCAACAACCTTGGTAAAAAGGGGCCTTGAAACCCTTTAATTAGATATAAATCTGAGCTCCAAGCTCCAACTCCACCTAACCTGCAAGCCAAAAACACAATTTTTTATTTTATTTTACACAGGTTTATATATAAACATAATGCCCAATTGAAATTAGTATAATTTTATACATATTGAAAGTAACAAACAATAAAACAAAAATATATAAATTCTGCTCTTCCCAAAACTAGATTTAATTTTTTTTTACCTAATAGATTTAAATATAAATAATAAAAATCAGATTGAAATTGACACCATGGTTCAAGCGCTAAAACTTATTTATGTATATTTTTATTTTATAAATGCCATAGACTATAAATAATAAATCGAGTATATTAGAAATTTAAAAAAAAATTATACTACATTGAAGTAGAGTAGTTTTTACCTTCTGACCATAGGTTTACAGATCCAAAGATAAAAACACCAGTTGATCCTCCACATAATAAAGACCTCCACCACCACTGATGATCCTCAACAACAAGCTAGAAGTAAGTCAACACAATTGTAATAAATGTTGTTACAATGATAAGGATAATGAATACAATGAAAATGATGCTATAGATTGTGTAAATCTTGTTAGCCCACAAGCTTGCGAAAATATAGTACAACTCAATGTAGATGGCACTGAATGGCAAAAACCCAGCCATTTCCATCTAAGGAACTGTCCCTCTATACCATTGCAAAGGCAGAATCTCTCTAGGATACTTTGTAGTGCAACAAGCAGCTTGAAACTCATCCCTACTATTTTTCCCAGCAATACCACCCAACACAAGAAAAGGTGAGGTGACGAGTGTCCAAATAAGAAAAATCACAAGAATTGTTCCAAATGGCAATGCAACAGTTGCATTTTAGGATATAGCAACTATGTTTAGGAAGTAGAAGGTTAAGAATAGAGGCCCACAAAATAGACAACCTATCAACAATAGATTGGGTACCCAGCTGGTTCCTTCAAGTTGATGATAGAAGGAGGCTGCAGTGTATCCTACAATTCCAGTTCTAAGAGCATAAATAAAGTTACCCTTTTCCTTTGCCCTAAAGTTGGAATAGGTTTATAGTTCCATCCAGTGCACTAGTTGAAAACAGTTGCTCGCTTGTAGGATTCATAACAAGACTTTGAAGTTTTCATTTGTGCTGACTAGAGAGGAGAGTCCCTGTCTGAAAACGTAATGAAATATCCCCCGAGAAAGAAAGCAACCTGTTGCATCAAGAAAGTTCCCATTCCATTACCATATAGATTACCATGGAAAAAAAAAAAAAAAAACAATAAGATAGAGCAAGGGAGTTCTAAAACAGATAGCTTCAGAGCTCTTTTTGCTGTCGAGAGGATGCCCATCTTTAGACTGAAAAAAAAGGGGGCGTTGGATAATGGGAAACGAGAGAACCCATCTCTTCTTGTAAACATAATGAAGCTTGTAGATGAAGCCAAGAGCTGCTTCTCCAATGACCACCCACATGAGACAGACCGCCATCTCCTAGACGATGCAGTGGGCGACCAAGAGCATCACTAGTCAGATCTGCAACACCAAGAACCTAAAAAAATAATAATATAACAACCCCACAGAGAGGGCAATGCCCCTCAGAATATGGCCATGTCCTATGAAATCCATAGGATCATGCCCATAACTTGCTACCACACCAGGCACCTTATTCACTAAGATCGTTGTTACCACAAGAAATGAACCCAAGAAAATGCCAAAGGGTGTGATTGTAAATTCTAACCTTGTACAATATCTACTGCAAAGTGATATTCAGAAAAGAACATAAAAGATACAATGGCAAATACAAACATTACACAGAGATTTTTCACAAGGAAACCCAAACCAGGAAAACTAGCATATATTATATTGATACACATTGTGTTACATTGTTTACAATACAATATACATATAGGATCCAGCGTCATCCAAAACCCTAACCCAATGACCTGGATTAGTCCAAAACCCTATTTCCTTAACCGGAAATAGAAAACCATTGGCAAAAACCATGTGTCGAAAACCACCTAATATCATGTGGTCCCGGAAATATGTCGTCTCGGAAATATGTCGGCCCGGCGATAATATGTCGGCCCGAAACCGGCGAAAATATGTTGGCCCAA
>JZKD02S2355210.1:979824-995145 GCA_000966675.3 Picea glauca | reverse complement strand
ATATATATATATATATATATATATATATATATATATATATATATATATATATATATATATATAGATATATATATATAATAGATACTAATGATAATCTTCATTAATCTTGTGACAAGAAGGGGGGTAAGCAATTAAATTGATTTATAAAAATATTTTGGGATAAAACTTAAAAAGGGGAAATAATTGTTTTAATATATTATGCTAATTGAAAAAAATTATTCATTAAAAAGAAAAAGGGTAAGTTTTTGCACATGCCTTTTTGAGTTTAATTAGAAAGGGGAAAGAGGTAAATCTAAAATAATTAGAAAAATAGGAAAAAGATGGAAACATAAAAATAAGGGGGAAACACAAGGAAAAAAAGTAGATAGTCTAACTTAGTAAGGCATCTAGCTCTTAAGAACTTTCTAATTTAAACTCAACTAGTAAATTAATAAGGGGGAAAGTCTTTAAAACATGTAAGGGGATATGGGGACACCTAGGAGAGAATCTAGGAGTGACTTTAGGTGAGCGAGGGAAATAGGGGTAATTAATTAATTAATGAAATTGATTTATGGAGGATTGAAGGGGATGGGTGACACATGTACGGGGATAATTTTTATGAATTAATTTATTAAACGTTAAATTAAATGGGATTTTGGGAAAGTAAGGGACTTCAAAATGCTATATAATGGAAGGAGGAGAAGGATGATGGATCTCTTCTATTTTGTGTAATGTTACACTACAAAAATCTATACTTGACTTACTTAGCTTGTGGGAGTTGGTATATCCATCTCAAGGAGAAGTGGTATCTTGACCTTGCAAGACAAGATGGCATCTAGCTGATTCTCTGGATAGTGTGCATAGCCCCTTTGCAGCTCAGGAGGCCAAAGGGGAAGAACATTACCCCTAGCATTTCCTAGGAGGTACTGGTAAAGTCTCATCGGTCGACAAGCGGGAGTTGCATGAAGCACGTGCGACATCAACTCAGAGAGGGTGATTAGGAAACAATACGCTTCCTCATTTCTACATGGTAGATTGTTAGTATGAATTATTCTTTTAGTTTGGTATGTTTAATTGGGTAAAGAAAATGTTTGTATTAGCATTCTAGGGGATGACTGAAATTCCCCCCACAACCTTTAGCTCAATTTTGATTTCCCATGGCCTTTGATCCCTGCATATCTTGACCATCTTGTGGTTGATTGATTGCAATGATTGCGGTTTATTTTTTCCTTCATCCCTAGCTCCTCAGTCTGTGCCTGAGAAATCATCTAGGAGCATGATCTATGGTCGTCTCTTCAGCATTAATATACCTATGGATCTCAACGCCCTACTTTTTTGTGAATAGATGATGAGTGAAAGATGTTCCTGTCAGCCATCTACCTCTGCTGCTTTTCCTTAGTTGATTATTGGTATTGCGCCTTCTAGAAAAAAGAACCTCTGTGTATGGACTTCCATACGTCCTTGTTGGTTTATCTCAGTGCTTGTTTTTGTTCTCCGCACCTTAAAGGATTCACCATGGATTTTCTCTGTGCTTTGGCTGATAGAATCTAAGCGATCATTTCAATGACTTTCTCAATGGATCTTTGCATTTTTTTTCTTGTCTGTGTTTTTCCGCTTGGTTACTTTGGTGATTTTCCATTATCAAGACTGGAACTGTGCATTTTAAGAATGTGTTGTTGGCCACTGGTTGTGACTGAGTTTTACCATTGTTACTCTAGAAATTTTCTTATTATTTAATGAAATAAAATATGTAAATTCCCTTCTGGTATGTTTGCACAACGATTTTTCTTATATATTAATGATGTCAATGTAAATTCCCTTCTGGTACATTTGCACAACGATTTTATTATATATTAATAATGGAAATGTAAATTCCCTTCTGGTATGTTTGCACTACGATTTTGCGTATATATTAATGATGGCAATGTAAATTCCCTTCTCGTATGTTCACACAATGATTTTTATTATATATTAATGATGGCAATGTAAATCCCCTACTGTTGCGTTTTGTAAAATGATTTTGCTTGTATCTTAATGAAAAAAATGTAATCCTCTTCTGGTGTGTTTTTTACGGTGACCTTGCTTATATATTAATGATAGAAAATGTGATTCCCTCTAGTGTGCATGTACAATGTTTTTGCTTATTTACTGTTGACGGTGAATAATAAATCAATTATGGTGTGCATAAACAATGTTTTTTCTTATTTACTGTTGACAGTGAACAACAAATACATTATATCTTATTTATTATTGACAGTGAATAATAGATCCATTCCGGTGTGCATGTACAACGTTTTTGCTTGTTTACTTTTGACGGTGAATAATAAATCTGTTCTGGTGTGCATGTACAACGTTTTTTCTTATTTAGTATTGACGGTGAATAATAAATCCATTTTGGTGTACATGTACAACGTTCTTGCTTATTTACTATTGACGGTGAACATTAAATCCATTATGTGTAGCGTTTTTGCTTATTTACTATTGACGATGAATAATAAATCAATTATGGTGTGCATGTACAACCTTTTTGCTTATTTACTGTTGATGGTAAATAATAAATCCATTCTGGTGTGCATGTACAATGTTTTTGCTGATTTATTGTTGATGGTGAATGATAAATCCATTATATACAACGTTTTTCCTTATTTACTATTGATGGTGAACATTAAATCCATTATATATAGTGTTTTCTCTTATTTACTATTGACAATAATAATAAATCCATTTTGGTGTGCATGTACAACATTTTTTCTTATTTATTTAAGAGGGCGAATATATTTCCATTCTAGTGTGTACTGTGCAACAAACTTCCCTTGTCTAGTCTTCGAGTTTTTACTTCTTACCTCGTGATATTTCCCTCAGGAATGCACTGGCATTCATTATTTCCATGGGATTTTGAAGGGGTTTCCTAGCCTAAACTTTTACCTGCATTTTAACTTGATAGAAAACGTTAATTTGATTATGCAACTCTTGATTTTAATGGTAATAACACTCACCTATTGATACATCCTTGGACAACATTTAATTGAATACAATTGCCTTTAATGTTTGAACAACCTTTAATGGATCATAACCATCTTTAATTGGTTTAGATAGCCTTCAATTGAATAGACAACCTTGATTGATTAGACATCCTTACTTCTTTCATAGATAGTTCTTAATTTAATTTCATTTAGACTTGTCAATTTTGTTGAATATTTATTAAAGAAGACTTACCGAATTAATGTGAATTTAGTGTTATTAGATTGAAATTAATAATTGAGTTATAATGCAGAATTGCCTTATTGATTCGAAAGTTATGTTATTTAGATTGAATTTAATGACTAAGGTGTAAAGTACAATGGTCGATTGGATTTTTAATTAATGTTAATTAGATGGTAAGTTAAAGACTAATTTATAATTTAGGCTTGCTAAATTTAGGCTTCTCGTTGACCTGCTATTGGGGTATGGGCATGGTTTTCTTATCTGTATTCGTCTCCTAGAACGTCGGATTATCTAGAGTCCTCGGTCAAGATAGACCATGTTTGTGCCAATGTTATTAACCTGTCTATCACTTGGGAACAACATGATTCTTGATGAGGGGATCATGGCATGCCCTATAGGATAGTGGTGAATGAGAACTTGAACAGAGTCGGTCCATTCTATGTGAGTGTTGTCAAGCATTGAAAATTGATTTTGGCGCATGGGTTGAACACCTTCAGGCATTTGGTTCACCTACCTTGAGGTTCTAGTCTTTGTTCATCTAGGCCATTGTGTCGAGATGGGGATGTTTTCCCTTAGTTGTGGGTGAGGTCATGTTGTGTTAGGTGGGTAGTTGTTTCTCCTTATTTTGTTATGCATGTTCTACCTAGTTACCCATGTGCCAGTGCATGGATTCATTCCTGTTGCATGGACTGCGTGCTTGTGTTCTTCGTTAGTTGTGTGGTTAAACTATTATTGTTGCCACCTTGTTTCCTAAAATGAAAAAAAAAAATGCATCTTTTGTTTAGCTTATAGTCGTACCAACGGGGTTGTTACAAACAACCACTATTGATTGACATAGAGACGTGGCCTTAGATATTGAATTTTGGAGACTTGAAGCTCCAAAACCAGTTGGGTAAGTGGATTTCAATCTCTCTGGAGTCCTAAAGTCCATAATTGATTTGGGTTGTTAATTTTTTAGAGGACATGTGGCAGTGGATCCAGTAGTCTGGCGGTCTGATACTCCGAAGGAAGCAAAGTGCATAGTCGAGAAGATACCCAGAGTCCTGAAGGTCAGAGGTCATCATAGTCATCCCGATGTGAGGACGTATCGCATCAAATCGAGGAGTCTAAAGGTTTATCACTCTAGGAGAAATGTCGCATAGTGCTTCGAAATTCATTGAAGATGGACCACCAAAGCATTGTGGGTCATTCACATTAGCAGGGAAAAGGAATCTTTGATACAATTCGGTTGTTCAAAATTTTCCAATTCAATAGTCTGGGCAACTTTTAAGTGTTAAGTGCTGGAAAAACCTTTGAAGCCTGAATTGTGAAGCACACACGTAGGTCATCAATTAGAAGAAGGAGTGTCAGTTTCTCGATTGACTTCTTGGAAATCTTTTGGCATATCGATGTCGAGAGATATGAAAGGTCATTTGTGTGCATTAAAAAATTAAATCATCGAAGGTCAAAAGAGAGGAACCTGAATTGTTGATCTACGTAGCATGAGGTCCATCGATATATTAGTTCAGCGTATTCACCGATTCGACAATTTTGAATATTTGTTGAAAAGTGTTGAGGAAAATTCGTGGAAGCCTGAATTTTGAAAGATGCATAGAGGCGTCGATCTGGTGGTGGGATGGGAATCATCAGATCTTTCTATTTCAGCGATAAACACTTTTCTAGAGCTATGTTTATGGGATGCAGTTAGAAAATCATCGAAGCCGAATCCCCATGGATAGTCTGAGTCATTGGTATCGGTTCTTATTGAGGGTCGTTGATCTTGTTGCCTATTCATTTTCTACAGTTCACAAATTTTTTGCATTCAAAGGAGTTGAGGGGAAAGAAAGGAAGAGATAGTTGAAGCCTGAAGCACTGAAATAGCATGTAGTTCTTAGAGCTTGGTCACAGCCCATGGTCATATGTAATTTTTGTGAGAGTGAAAAGGGATAGGGGAATGAAATCAATTTCAAAGGGCAAGGGTATTAGTAAGATCCCACAGGTTCATTCTTGGACCTTCACATAGAAAATTAAGGACGTGTGTTTGATAATGGGGGGTTCATCAGGGCCGAAGAGATGATTCGACTCCTGATTTGAACGATCCTAGACCACAAGGTCACATAGACCTTAGGAGAGGGTGGGGTCTGCATCAAGTGGTATCAGAGAATGATTTTGTTTGCAGGTAGCAAGTGAGCGAGGAATGTTTCGGTATGATAACAACAAGTGGTATCAAAGTCTGATTTATGTTTATAGAGAATAGACAAGGGAGAGGAGAAGGCAGAGTATTGTTGCTCTGTGAAGATTTTTTGCAACTGTGCAGCAGTCAATAGACAACCAAGAGGGTTTCAAGAGAAATTGAATGATTCTGTCAGTCGCAGAGAAGGACGATTAAATAGCCAGGTGGGATAGAGGATAAGAACCATTTGCGTTCTTGGAGTCAGAAAGAGAAGATGGCTACTGAAGGCCAAAAATGGGGTCAACGAAAATACTGCCAGTAGATGAGCAATGCAGAGAGGGATAAAGAGATAAAGAAGATCTGAGAGGAGCTCAAAAGGATGATGTTGAAGATGCAACAGGAAGCGAGAGGAAATTGGAGGTATGAAAGGCCCTTGAAGCAAAAGGTAAGGTCGTATGTCTATAATTTGGTTTCTAGGAAGTAGCGCTATGTATTAAGGAGGTGGTTAAGCAATGCTGAAAACCTCAATGACACAGAGGAGGAAATGGTTTGTGCTTGTGAGCCAAAGGTTGGAAGGAAACTCGGTGATGAGGAAGAGATATCAGCTGAAGATCTCATAAATATCAAGGTGGGAAGAGGTATTAATGTATATTTCTAGGAGGGAAATCAGATCAAATCAGTTAAGGATCTCATACACTGCTAGGAGGGAAGAGATGAAGGTTCAAATTTCCAGGAGGGAAACAAAGAGAGATCAAGAAGAGGTATCGTATATTACTAGGAGGGTAGAAGTGAACTTTCATATTTCTAGGTGGGAAATGAGAAGAGATTGGTGGAAGATATCACATACTACCAGGAGGGCAAGTCAGAAAACTCTGATTTCTAGGTGGGAAAGGAGGAGGAAGTGAAATTGTCTGAAAGTCTCAAAAAATAAAAGGAGGCTTTAGATCATCAAGGAATGCTAACAGAGGAAGAGGATCAGAGGCACATTCTCATCATTGGAGGAATCATTATATTCCTTCTAAGCATCTTAGTAGAGGCCATTTCATATGTTGAAGGTGCAACAGAGGAGACACAATCAGCCAAGACTGTCACGGAGGAGAAGGAGTGGACATTGGAATATTCCCAGGAGATGGAAGAAAAATAAGAGCATATAGTTCAGATGCTCACTCAGTGGGAGAAGGAGATAAGGATGCTAGAGGATTGGTTAGAAAATCTAGGAACAAAAGAATATTTCTAGAGGGATGTAGTTGTGAAGAGTGGAGAAAAATCCCAGCCTGAGGAGTAGCTAGATGAAGATGCACTTGTACCAACACAAGGAGAGAAATTGATAGAAGCATAACTATCAAGGGAGATGGATGAGAAGAAACTCAGTAGCATGGCTTCTTGGCACAGGGCCAGACCCAGGTTTCAACTCTAAGAGTGCACCAAGAAGCCCTAACTACTATCCCTTTCGGCATCACCTGTAAGGCATATGCAGTCTCACCCGAAGTTGCTATGAGGGGGTTGCAGGACAGAGATGTGTACAACTAGAAGGAATGCAAAGTGGATTCATAAGAGCCAACACACAATAATATAGTATTCTTTAACCTCTTATAAAATACTATGCAAGTTATATCTCATATCTAACAAATTATCATCATAGCATCATATTAAATGACAAATAACAGAGCATCAATTACACACAACATAACATATACGTGGTTCACCCTGTCTCTAGGGATACATCCACAGAATTGTGCTTTTTTAATGTATTAAGATGAAGCATAAAGTTCTTTTCTGCGATCTTAGTTATCATATCTTATCTCTTCTCTTTGCTATCTCTTCCCTCCCTGTGCACCTAGATGAAGGGTTGATCTTTGCACTCAGCTGAAGATCTTACAATACAGAAGGATTTCATGCCCAACACTTTTTTCTCTCTCAATATTACTCACTTAATCATGCAATGGAAAAGACAACAACAATGATCATAACATCAACAACAACCCAACAAAGGTCCTTTAGACCTCTATTTATACATTACAATAGCTCACTGACATCCTTAGGTTGAAACCTAGGTGTCACAAACCCTAGATACTAAAACCTTAGGTGTCTAAAATCGTAGGTCAACTTGACCCACGCTTTCGGGGCTTCTTTAGCCTGTCTTTTCTTCCTTCGCACGCGGTGCTCCAAAGCATCCAATGATGGATTTTCTCACTTACTCAGTTTTCCATGATCTGTCTTCCTTACTAATTTTTCATCCTCGATCTCCTCATTCAACAACTTGCTTCCTTTTACTTCGCTCTGTATTTTCTTCTCTTTTGCTCACTTCGACCCAATAAAAGTTACTGTGTCTTCCGACCAACTCACATTTTTCCTTTTCTTCCTTGATCTTCACTCAATTTCACAACCAAGGGCCAACAGGCCCCCAACACTCACCTGTGAATCTTCCCGAGGTGCTTTGGATATGATCCCTTTTTTTTTTTTTGATTCCAGACTGCACAGTGTAGCCTTTTCTTTCTACTCTATGCCTCATCTCCTTCCTTGTGAAGACTACATTTTCTATATCTGGTACCCAGTTTCAACTACACCTGGTACCTAGACCCTTTTCCTTATTCTTTTACCTAGATCTGCAAGGCAATTTGTTTTCATAGTACAATTTCAACTGGCTCCCATTCACTAATCCTTCCTTCCATTCTCCCTTCAAAGTTTTCAACTACACAACTCCTCCTTCTATAACATAGGGGATCCCATATGGCCCGAGCCAATTCCTTCTAAACTTCTTAGGATGTTTTATGAACTTACTATCATATACCAGTACTAGATCACCTTGTTTAAATGCCTTCTTCTTGATGTGTCTATCATGGTAGGCCTTCTCTCTTTCTTTTTGTACTTGTTGATGGAATCCTGCAACAAATTTGTCTTCCTCTAGCTCCACCAACTATGCAAGCCTTTCTTGAATAGCACCAGTGTCATCCATATCTATGAAGGCAACAAATCTTAGGCTTGGTACCAAATATTCCATTGGGACAACGACTTCAAGACCATACACCTACTTAAAAGGGGTATGCATTGTTAGCTTCTTCCAAGTGGTTCTATAAGCCCATAGTACTATTGGTACTCTTAAATCCCATTCATCCATGTTCACACTGCAAATTTTCATCAGCGTTGTCTCCAAGATCTTGTTGAATGCGTCCACTATTCCATTTTATTTTGGATGGTAAGGCCTGCTCTTCTAGTGATGGACTACAGATTCCTTAGACAGGGCTTCAATTTTTTTTCTTATAAAATGTGTTCCTTGATCTCTCATAAGGATCTGTGGGCATCCAAATCTAGTTACGATGTCATCAAATATGAAGCACGCAACTGTAGTTGCACTACATTCCTTAACTTATTTTTCTTTGGCCCATATGGTCAAGTACTGTGTTGTAGTGATTATGTACCTAGATCCTGTGCGCTTTCCTAGTGGGTTTATAGGTCCCACAAATTCAATGGCCCATTTATCAAATGCTTGTAGGGTCAGTTGTGGTGCTAATGACATTTCATCTCTTCTAGACAATTTCCCAACTCTTTGGCATACATCGTAGGCTCTGGAATAATCTTTAGCATCCCTGTGTAAGATAGGCCACCAAATTCCATCTCTAAGAACCTTTTGTGTAGTTTCTTTTCCTACGTAATGTCCTCCTACAATGCCTTCATGAACTTTTTTGAGGATCAAAGGTCGCTCATCCTCCATAACACATCTTCTCAATATCTCATCAAGTCCCATCTTGTATAGTTGTCCAGCTATAAGTTAAAAGTCTACAACGCACAATACTAGTTGCTTCTTCTATGGAATTGTATAATCGCTAGGTGCCAGTCCTGTTGATAGGAACTAGAGTATTTATGTGAAGTGGTCATCAATATTTCCAATGGCCAGTAACTATGCATCTGACAGTGCATCCTCCACAATGGTCATCTCTTCGCCATGTTCCAACCTTGACAAGTGGTCAATACCTTTGTTCATTCTTCCTAGATTAACTATGATATCAAAGTCATATTCTTGAAATAGAAGAAGCCATCTGCATATTCTCCCCCCCAACACTGGCTTATTGACTAGGTATTTCAATGTCGAGTCATCAATAAACATTTTAAAGTGTCCTCCCAACAAGTAGTGATGAAATTTTTGCAATGCATACACCATGTCTAACTCCTCTCGCTCAGTAGTGGTGTAATTGATATCAACAGTTGATAGCTTCTTGTTGTAAAAGGCTAACAGATGGTCAATATATCCTTCCCTAGGTTGTGCTAACATTGCTCCTAAGGAAATTGAATATGCATCAACATGCACATGAAAGTCCTTGCTCTAATCTGGGAAAACAAGAATAGGTGCAATAACCATTTTTTGTTTTAGTGTGTCGAAGCTCTGCTGGCATTCTTCTATCCAACTAAACTGACAGTCTTACTTCAAAATTTTCTCCATGAGTGTTTTAATATGGGAATATCCTTTGATGAACTTCCTATAGTATCCAGTATGTCCCAGTGTAGTGCACAACTATTTGACTGAAGTGCGATGGGGTAGATCAACTATAATGGAAATTTTAGGTGGATCGACCAACAATCCCTTCTTACATACAATATGACCTAACAAAACTCCAAATGGTGATAATAAGATCCAATTTGACACTACATGCACTTGTACAACATTATCCTTAGACATTCGATATGATCTTTCAATAAACTATAAATAGTCCAATCATCAATATATGATTCTAGAAATTTATGCAGAAACTCCTTGAATGCTTCAACCACCACCCTAGAAAACATGGTTGGGGCATTCTTCAATCCAAATGTCATCACTACATACTGTTAGTATCCCCATTGTTTTGCAAATGTGTTCTTATGGTGATCTTCCTTGGCAATCCAGATCTAATGGTATCCTAAAAATCCATCTGTAAAAGAATATACCTCCTAGCCTCCCACATTATCTAACACTTAGTCAGTGAATGGTGTAGGGAAGGGGTCATGCAAACAAGAATCATTCAAATTCTTGAGATCTATTCAGATCTTGATCTCTCTTGTATTCTTGTCTTGCACCACCATATGGCTAATCCATTATCAGTCATCGATAGGTTCTATAATTCTTCTTTCTATCATTCTGTTGAGCTCAATCTTAACTTTCTACGTATATTTAGGGTTCAGTGTGTAGGGTCTCTGTTTAACTGGTCTTACATCTGGTTTCAAAGGTATCTTCATCTCTCCCATAGGCTCTTTAATTCTCTTCATATCAGTGAACTTGGTTGGAAACGAGTCCTGATATTCATGCAGTAATTCTTTAATCTTGTCAATAGTAGCAGCATCCCAATAATCTCCAAAATTTTCAAGCTTCAGTGTCTGTTTTGTTCCAATATTGACCTTCTTAATCTTGATTAGTTGTCCAATGAATAGTATCTCAACTCTTGGTCCTTCCACATATCTTTGGTCTCTTGTTTCGGTGATGTTCACCTTCCTAGGATCATCATCCTCATCAACATTGATGTTGTAACAACCTTGCAGTTTCTGGAGAGGCACAGTCCATTCATATTTTTATTGTTATAAAGGCAGGCTTGAGGCCTCCTCAAATAATTTTTGTATGAAATCTGTAATTCTTGATATACTAAAGGAAATTGACTTTCAAATAAGAAGGAAGTTACAAACTGTTGAGTCATACCTTCCCAATCTATAGTGACGAGCCACAACTCTACTTGATGGTACCAGTTGATAGGTGTGATGTCCAGTGTGTTAATGAATTTGTGCACCCACTACTCTTGAGGAATGTTGCTCAAGGCTTCCTCACAACTTCTCACATGGTCCTTTGGGTAGCTTCAACCTATGTACCAAACTTCACAGCCTTCTACTTGTGTTGAGAACCACATTGTCATCAAGGTACGACATTGTACCCAGTCTTCAATGTTGGTTTTGTCTGTCCCCCACCATCTTGCTCGAGTTGCTTTTAGGGCCTCATCCATTGCCAACAATATTTGTTGCATTGGTGCAGTTTCTTCAAAATATGAAAAGAATATTTCTAAAGGATTCAGACCATCAAAGGTGGGTAAGTTACTTACTGTTGTGCCAATCCAGCGAACTTCTTTGGTTAATCTAGAACATATTCTTTTAGATACTTCATACATTTTATTCTTCTAGTTCTTGAGTGCTTCTTCCAAGTATGAAAAACATGCATTGTCACTTCACCATCTTAGGTTTCCATCGATTGTGGGATTAATGTAATCCTACTATCTATCTGTTAATTTGTATATGTTTTCCAGTTCATATGTGTGGTCTTCTTCTCTGATAGGTTCTGTGTATCACTGAACTTCATCTGGATCTAAAGGTGCAATAACCCTAAATCCATCTCTTTCAAATTTCATATTTCTTTTCTTTAAATCAACTATAGTGGAATTATTGAAATCCCAATCGATTCCTAACAGCGTAGGGTAAAGGCAACTATCATCAACTATCTCAACTACCTCAAAGTCTGCAAATGTTCTTACTCCATCGATGTCCACCGAGACATGTTCCAATATGACAAAGGGGATTACTTCTTGCTAATTATCCATCCTAATATTGATGGGGGAATAGATCAACTTCAATTTTCAATTTCAGTGCCCAGGTTTGCTTCGTCATGACATTGAACTCCGACCCTAAGTCCAGGACCACATAGTCTATAACATACTCTCCAATATGAGCATTCAAGAGTAGTTCCTTATTTTTCCTCCTCTTTTTAGAAATTTGGTGTACTTCCTTGTTCAACAAGGGGTCCATCTTTCCTAGCTCATACTGTCTGATTAAACTTTGTAGATCTTGTAAAATGCTTTCATCCTGAATCAACTTAATGCAAGTATATAAATATTCCATGGTATTGCTTACCTCTTTTCCTTCTTTTGGTGAAACAAACTGATCGAATGCGAGAGGCATTCCATATTCTCTCACTTTTGGTCATGTCTTTGATGAAAATCCTTGATATCCTTTGAACTATTTTCTTGCCTCGTCAAATATTTGTCTTTCTTTCTTTGCATCAAAATTTTGGGTCCTCTGTGCAGATTTCCTTATTCATGAGTCTTTTGTAGTCTTTCCTTGAGTCATTTTATCTTCTCCTATAATAGCACCTCCTCTAGTGATAAAAATGACTTTGGGGTCTTCCCCACGAGGTTAAACATATATTAGTTTCACTTGCAGGTTCTGTTGAGGTCCTCATCTTTCCTGAAGCTTAGCCAACAATGTTGGACATTCCTCGATAACATGCTTGAAGGATTTGCAATAGCTGCAAGTGGTACAAGGTTTCTGATAGTCCCTCGCGAGGTGTTCTGGTTTTGCACAGTTATAATAGATTATCTTTCCTTGGCCTCGAGCCATACCTCCTCCTCGTCCTCATCCTCTGAATCCACCGTGAGGATTGAGGTTTCCTCTCCCAGGGGAGTTATGTTGTATAGTGTTTTCTTCTTGTTGTACTTCACCTTGAATTTTTTATATGTCTCTCTCCCTTTCATGCATGAGGTCATAAGCCCTACAATCCCTATAATCCTTCCCCATAGACTTACAGAATGTGCAATACAAATTTGTGGGTGTCTGAGCATACTTTTTCATGTAATAGCACTCACCAGGGCGATGTCTATTTCTACATGCCTCGCACCAGGGTAAGGTGACTTTCTTCAAAGGGATCAAAGCTCTAGAGACCAAGTATTCATGGAATAGGGGGCAGTGTTCCTTGTCATGCACTTCTGATCTGCATCTGACACACCATATGTCTTCTCTTTTATCTTTTCCCTTGTCTTTTTTCATATCTTTAACCTGGAGAAACAAAGTAGTTAGATGACTCAAGATTTGACTCATACCTAAACCAGATTCTCTCATACAGATTGATTCTATCTTCATGGCGATCTCCAACACCTCAGCCTACGAAGAAATCTTATGTTGCATCAGAGTAACTCTGATGTGTGGTAAAAGGGAAGCAATGAACCATTCTTTGTTCTGCTCATCTGGGATCTGAAAAGTCAATCGGTCAGTTAAGGTCTTGAATCTTCGATCGAATTCCCAAATAGGTTCAGCTACCTTCTTCTTGATCTCTTTCATCTCTGTAATACATTGAGATTATGATTTGGGTTTCTTTAATTATGCAATCAACACATTCTTGATCTAATTCAACAACTTAGGTTGTGCATGTCCTTGGACAAGATTCATGTACCAAATTAGTGTGTGATACCTTAAGGTTGTACTAAACTGGGTTATTTTAACATCTTCATTAGTGACATTTCTAATATTCCATATGGCTTCACATAGGAACCAATGTTGATCAGGGTCTTGAGGCCCATCTCCCCTAAAAATAGGGAGCCTCATCTCATCTTCCATAGATCTCCCTAGGGTTCCTGATTGAGTTGTGGTAAACTGCTAGTGACAGTTCTCTGAATGCTCTGGTGGCTTGGATTACTCTAGTTTCTTAATGTTACTTAATCAATAGGAGGGATAATAGTAATTACTTCAGTAGTCAGCACAGTTCCTGAAGTTTTTGGCTCTTCCGAGAAAGGTTCTTCAACTTTCCCTTCCACTGTCCCAGTAGGTTTTGAATGCTCCTCATCCATCAAATCTACCTCTTCTCCACTATAGAAACCCTTGTCCCCGTAGTTCTTCTTAAACAGGTTTGCAAGGTGGAATTCTCTAAACTCTCTCCCACTACATGTACGTCTAGTCTCTGTGTCGTTGTCACTGTCTGAATTCCTGAAGATTAGATTTTTCAAATCCAACCAATCTACTATATCTTCAAGATGTTCTTCTCATGCAATAGCATCTTGTTCCTCAACTTCAGAAAATGTAAAAATTTTCCTCTGAGTCCCTTGAAGAAATATCTCTCGGCTTGGCTATATGACTCTACTTTGTCAACAAAAAACTCAGTGATGTACCCTCCAATGGTGATATCAAACCAATGATCTACTGCTTGTGATACAACATTATCAACTGTCTCGACCTTCCTGATCAGCGTTGACATCCAAACCATAAGAGTTCTAGATCTGATCTCAATTTGGCTATCTTCCAACCTTGCTAACCATTCACATAGCTCCTGATGGATTCTTCCAAAGAAAATCTCATGTATATCAGTAAATATATATCTCTCCAACCAATCCTCAGTACTACGATTAGGTTTCTTGTTTTGTGATTCAACGAAGTCCTTTTCTTGATCCTCTATCCACTTTTGAAGTTTTGTCTTTGATGGAAACCACCTTGACATTCCCTCAAGAAGATACATGTCCTGACAATGGAACCATTTGTTGGCACAGGGGCAAGACCCAGGGTTCAACTCCAAGAGTGCACCAACAAGACCTAACTATTGGCTCTTTCGGCAATACCTATGAGGAAGATGAAGTCTCACCCGTAGTATCTATGAGGGGTTGAAGGACAGAGGTGTCTACAACCAGAAGGAATGAAAAGTGGATTCACAGGAACCAACACACAACAATCTAGTATTCTTTAACCTCTTATAATATACTACACAAGTTATATCTCAGATCTAACACATTATCATCGTAGCAGTGTATTAAATGACAAAGAACATATAATCAATAACACACAACACAAGATATACATGGTTCACCCTCTCTCTAGGGCTATGTCCACAGAACTATGCTTTTATAGTGTATTAACATGAAGCATATAGTTCTTGTCTGCGCTCTTAGTTAGCAGATCTTCTCTCTTCTCCTTGCTATCTCTTCCCTACCTATGCACTCAGCTGCAAGGTTGATCTTCTTACCTAGCTGAAGATCTTACTATACATAAGTCTTTCATACCCAACACTTTTGTCTCTTTCAATATTACTCACTTAACCACACAATGAAAAAGACAAAAACAATGATCATAACATCAACAACAACCCAACCCAGGTCCTTTAGACCTCTGTAACGACCCTAATTGAATAAATGATTAAAGATTACAAAGAAAAATTAATTAAAGAAAATAAGCATGATTGATTGTGTGATAATCAAACTGAAGAATGCATTTAATGA
>JZKD02S2355210.1:954940-971595 GCA_000966675.3 Picea glauca | reverse complement strand
TCCGCGAAATCCCGAAGAGGACGTGGCAAGGTGGGTCCCCAAAACTTAGTGGGAGACAGGTGGCGTTTACTCGGGGTTTCGGTACTCGGGGTTTTGTGTTGCATGAGGTATGCGAAAATACAACCGCCGATTTCCCGATAGGGAAATCCCCGACGCAAGAAAAGGTTGACCCGTTGACCATCGAGGTTCGGGACTTGGAAGGTCCTGTGCATGGTGCAGCAGGGCTCGCGAACTCCCGACCGACGATTTCCCGATCTCTACAAGTATGTGGGCCCAACCCTTTAAACATTGTAAAGTAGCGAAACCCCGATGGAAAGAGTTCCGAAGGCCGATGAGGGTGGATGTTATTGTCTCAGTTAGGAGTTAATTTGCTTATGTTTAAATATGATGTTTAGAAATTCTGGGTTGTTACAACCTCTATTTATACATTACGATAGCTCACCAAAATCCTTAGGTCGAAACCTAGGTGTCTAAAACCCTAGGTCAACTTGACCCACATTTCCAAGGCTTCATTGACATGTCTTTCCTTCCTTCTCGTGTGGTGCTCTTAAGAATCCAACGATGGCTTTTCCTTCTTGTTGAGTTTTCCATGATCCTTCTTTCATGTTGATCTGTCATCCTCGATCTCCTCATTCAATGAATCTCCTTATTTTAATTTTCTCTGTCTTTTCTTCTATTTTTCTCACTTCGACCCAATAACACTCACCGTGTCTTCCGTGCAGTTCACATTTTCCCTTTTCTTCCCTTATCTTCACTTATTTTCATAACCAAGGGCCAACATGGCTGCAGAATTTGGACCTGCAGTGGAGTGGAAAGACAGTGCCACAGGGGATAGAAAGAAAAATGGAGATCATATTGATCTTCCCATTCATTTGTGTGAAGGAGTGGAAGCCCTCGAAGAAATGGTAGTGGCATAGTGCCAACGCATCCAACAAGTCAAGTTGGAAACTGATGAAGAGGAGTTATAGCATAGAAGACTACAAAGGAGGATCCAACCAATAGAGTGGTTAGATAGAGTGATTGAAGATATAAGGAGGTTGATGCTAGAATCATCAAAGAAGGAAACCATAAGTAGAGAGATGATGATCAAGGGAGAGTCTGCGGTATCAGGACAATAAAAAAAAGTAGAGGAGTAGATGGACAACTCCAAAATGAGATTTGCGATCTTGAAGGATCTCAACCTCAGCAACAGGGTAGCCATGAGGAGGATCTCATGATTTTTTCCAGTGTGGTAGTATGATGCAAGAGCATGACTCCACCTCTGAAAATGCACTAGCGCATTAGAAATCTAGTGCATTAGTGAAAATGGAGGAATAGGTTCCAAGAGAAGAGAGTCGCAAACCCTCTCATTTTGAACCCAAATTTAAAATTTTTGATGTAATTAAATGGAATTAAATGTTGTAAGGATCAGTTAAATTTGATCTGTGTGCCTTTGTACAGGGTGCATTTGAAATTGTCTTTAACGACTGACACATAGATAGGATTACTTCTAGTTCAGACTAGTTCTCCATTTATTGTAATTGAATGGAATTCAATGCGAGTAGGTAGCTAGAGGGAAGGCTCAAGGAGACACTCTTTTGTAAAATATCATTGTGTAATGATTGCTTAGTGTTATAACCTGTTGATGAGTGGGTCAAGAGAGATCAAGAGAGGAGAGAAGAGAAAGTTTTTAAGAGTTTGTTGCAGTCCATCCTTTGTAAATATTTGTACAGAAATATTCAGATATAATACAAAAGTAGTTTTTCCTACATATTAGGTGTTTGTATTTTTATGTGTGATGAATGTTCATTTTCTGAATGTTTCCTGTGTATATTTATAGATGTTGTAGATGTGCAAGTAAGCTACATTTGCAGGTTTAGATAGAATTCTCTATGTTTGTGAATTTCTTAGTGTTTTGGGTTCTTAGGCTTGTGCAAGGAGTGCACACCAAAGTTAGAGAAAAATATGTGAAGACAGTGCAAGGAGTGCACTTGAAATCTCTTTTGAGCTCAGAGAAGAGAATTCTAGGTGGGCAGACCAAAAAAAACTCAACCTCAGAAGAAGAGAAAATTGTGCAAGGATTGCACATCAGAGTTGTTGAACACTTTGGAGAAGAGATACCATAGTTATTGAATACTCTGAGGGATCTGCAAGGAGTCCATTGAGCATGCATGAGGAGTGCATGAAAACTCTATTTAGAGTTCTTTGAAAAGGTTTCCAAGAGGCAACACCAGAAGGAAAAGATTAGGATGAGAAGTGTAATTATGCACATAGAGTGTAAGGAGTGCGCAAGTGAACTTTTAAGATTTCAGGCTTCGAGATGTGAATTCATGCAAGGAGTGCACAAAACCAACCCACTGCTACAGTGTTGGTCAAGATTAGGAGAATGAGTGAAGAAGTTCCTGAAGGGTACAAGAAATCATTTGGAGATAAAAAAGGGTCGAGACCCTTAGATTTTTGAGCAAGTTCAATATTAGGAAGGATAGTCCATTTCTACAGAGAATACTTGTGCAAGATGTGCACCAAGCCAACACTTGGAAAGTGTTGAAAAACTCCTAAGAAGATAGAGCACAAGTGTGTACTAGGGCCTAAGTCACATGAAGTGACAAAGCTTAGGAGGAGTAGTGTTTTTCGAAAAACAAAAACCAAGGCCAAAAAGACAACCTTGTAGGAGAAAGGTTCAAAGGATAAGCCTTTGAAATTATTAAGTTTGAAAAATCCTTCATCGGAAGGAAATGTGCAATAGTAGAGAGGTGAAGCTACAACAAACTTTGTATGGGCTGTTAGGATCAATATGGCTTGTTATATCAGAGCCAAACCAGAAGGAGGAGCATGAATGGAGGAAAATAGATCCCAAACATTGAATCTAGGAGCGAGCATCGACAATCATCAGATCTAGGTAAGTTTCATTATTTTTAACCCTTTGCACCCTTTAAACTTTGTAAGTTTGGAGGTTTTTCAAAGTTTCTGTTTTGGAGGAGACAGTATCCCCGAAGTCCTGAGATCTAGAGTAAATTGGGGTTGTCAAAATGAAAGGACACATGTCCATAGATGAAGGGTATCCAGAAGATCGACAGTCTAGGGGATCATAAATGCAGGAAGGTTAAAGACTCCTAAAGTCCGAAGAGAAGAGTGCATCTCGGTCGTCATATGTAAAGGGACACATGGTGCTAGATCCCGAAATCTGGAGAATTGGTACTCCATAGGGATGAAGGTATAATTTGATTGAAGTCAAAATATCCTAGAGCCCTAAAGGCTGGAGTACATCATGGTCATTGGCACAAGGGGACATGTGTCAGCATATATTTAGGTCCAGAGGTATAGTACTCTAGAGAAATCAAAGTGCAAGATCAAGGGAAATACCAAAGATTCGAAGAGCCATAGTCCATCTCAACCATCCATTTGAGAGGGATGTGTGTCATCAAAATGGAGGAGGTCCAGAAGTTCAACATTCCGGGGAATTAGAAGTGATCTGTAGTGGAGAGCTCCAAAGTCCCGGAGCTTGGAGTCAACACCCACCATCGATTGACATAGACATGTGGCGTCATATCATGAATACTAGATACTTGAAGCCCCAAAAGGACTTCAGTAAGTGGATTTCAATCTCTCTGGAGTCCCGAAGTCTGCAATTGATTTGGGTCATTGACTTTTTAGAGGACACATGGCAGTGGATCCAGAAGTCTGACACTCCAGCACTCCAAAGGAAACATAGTGAAGATTTGGGAAGATACCCGTAGTCCCGAAGGCCAGAGGTCATCATAGTCATCCAAATTTGGGGAAACATGGCATCAAATCGAGGAGTCTAGAGGTTTATCACTATGGGAGAAATGTGGCATAATGCTTTAGAATTCTCTAAAGCTGGGCCATCGAATCATTGTGGGTCATTCAAATTAGTGGGGAGAAGGAACCATCGATAGCCTTCGGTTATTTGAGACTTTTCCAATTCCTCAGTATGAAATATTTGTAAGTGTTAAGTGTTGGAAAAATCATCGAATCCCGAAGTGAGAAAAACACACGTAGGTCATCAATCAGAAGGAGGAGTGCTAGTTGTTCGATTGAATTATTGGAAATCTTCTGGCATTTCGACATTGGGAGATATGAAAGGTCATTTGTGTGCATGAACAAAATAAATTTTCGGAGGCCAAAAGAGAGGAACCTGAATTGTTAATCTGTGGAGCATGAGGTCTATCGATCTATCACTTCAGTGTATTCACCGATTTGATGATTTTGAATATTTGTGGAAAAGCATTGAGGAAAATTCACCGAAGCCCTAATTGTGAAAGATGAATAGAGTCATCGATCTGGTGGTGGGATGGGAACCATCCGATATGTCTTTTTTGGTGATCGACACTTTTCTAGAGCTATGTGTATTGGATGCGGTTAGAAAATCACCGAAGTCAAATCCCCATGGAGATTTTGAGCCATCGATATCGGCTCATGTTGAGGGATGTTGATATTGTTGCCTATTCATTTTTTACGGTTAAAAAATTTTGTTCATTCGAAGGAGTTGGGTGGAAAGAAAGGAAGATTTCATCGAAGCTTGAAGCACTGAAATAACACGCAGTTCTTAGAGGTTAGCCACATTCCAGGGTCATATGCAATTTCGGTGAGAGTGAAAAGGGATAGGGGCTTGAATTTGATTTCAAAGGCAAAGGGGTTTAGTAAGAGATTGCACGTTCATTCTTGGACCTATACATGGAAAATTAAGGACCTGTGTTTGATAATGTGGAAATCAGTAGAGCCCAAAGAGATGATTCGACCCCTGATTTGAACAATTCTAGAACGGGAGGTCGCATAGACCTTAGGAGAGGGTACGATCTAGATCAAGTGGTGTCAGAGCCATAAAAAGGTTATAGTCTGATACCAACAAGTGGTATCAGAGAGATAAAAAGGTTATAGTATGATACCATCAAGTGGTATCAAAGCAATATTTTTTCTCTAGGTAAGAGGTGAGTGAGGAATGTTTTGGTCTGATACCAACTCCTGGTATCAAAGCCTAATTTTTGTTTAAGGACAACACGCAAGGGATAGGAGAAGATAAACATTGATTCTCTGAGACAATTTTTTGTAAGTGTGTAGTAGTCAATAGACATCTAGGAGGGCTACAACAGAAAGCTAACAATTCTCTCAGTTGGAGAGCATGCAAAGTAGATAGCCAGGTGGGATGAAAGATAAGAACCATTTGCATTCTTAGAGTTAGAAAGAGAAAATGGCTATTGAAGGCCATAAATGAGGTCAGAGAAAACACTACCAACATGAGAGAAACACAAAGAGGGATAAAGAGCTCAAGAATATATGAGAGGATCTCGACATGATGATGTTGAAGATGCAACATGAAGCAAGAGGAAGTCGGAAATATGAATGGCCCTTGAAGCGAAAGGTAAGGTGGTATGTCTAGAAGTTGGTTTCTAGGATGTAGTGCTAGGTATTGACAAGGTGGTTGAGGCATGCTAGAAACATCAGTTCCACAGAGGAGGAAATGTCTTGTGTTTGTGAGACAAATCTTGGAAGGAACCTCGGTGATGAGGAAGAGAGATAAATTCAATATCTCATAAACTTCCAGGTGGGAAGAGGTTGTAGTGTAGATTGTCAGGAGAGAAATGAGATGAGACTAGTCAAGGATCTAGTAGACTTCTAGGAGGGAAGAGATGAAGGTTAAAATTTCCATGAGGGCAATGAAGAGAGATCAAGAAGAGGTATCGTAGACTACTAGGAGGGTAGAAGTGAACTTTCATATTTCCAGGTGGTAAATCAGAAGAGATTGGTGGAATATCTCACAAACTACCAGGAGGGTACATCATAAAACTCTAATCTCCAGGTGGGAAAGGAGGAGGACATGACATATTATGAAACTCTCAAGAACTCAGAGGAGATTTGAGATCATCAAGGAGTGCTAACAGAGGAGTACAATCAGAGGCACATTTTGATCATTGGAGGAATTAGTATATTCCATCCAAGCATCTCAGTAGAGGCCATTGCACATGTTGAAGGTGAGTGAGGATACATTTCATATGATCACTCAGTGGGATAAGGAGATAAGGATGCTAGAAGATTGGTTAGGAAATCCAGGAACAAAATAATATTGCCACAGGGATGTAGTTATGAAGTGTTGAGAAAAATCCCATCCTGAGGAGTAGCTGGATGAAGATGGACTTGTACCAACACAAGGAGTGAAAGAAACATAACTTTGAGGGGAGATGGATGAACAAAAGCTTAGTAGAATCACTGTAGAATTTGGACCTGCAATGGAGTGGAAATCCAGTGCCATAGGAGATAGAACCAACATGGGATATCAGATTGATCTACCCATTGGTTTGTGTGAAGCCCTGGAGGAAATGGTAGTGGTGTAGTTCCAACACGTCCAACGAGTCAAGTTGGAAATTGATGAAGAGGAGTTCAACATAACAGATTACAAAGGAGGAGCTAGCCAGTAGACCGGAAAGATAGAGTGATAGAATATATAAGGAGTTTGATGCTGGAAGTAGCAAAGAAGGAAACCAATAGTAGAGAGAGATCGATCAGAGGAGAGTCTAGAGTAGAAGAACAACAACAACAAAGTAGAGGAGTAGGTTAATAAATCCAAAATGAAATTTGGGATCCTGGAGGATCTCAACCTCAGCAACAGGGTATCCATGAGCATGATCTCATGATTTTTTCAGTGCAGGAGTATGATGCAGGAGCATTGCTCCACCTCAAAAAATGCACGAGCGCATCAGCAAGCCATTGCATCAATGCACATGGAGGATCGACTCCAAGGGAAGAGAGGCACAAATCCTCTCATTTTGAACCAAAATTTAAAATTTTTGATGTAATTAAATGGAATTAAATGTAGGGTGCATGCAAAGTATCCTTTAGTGGCTAACACGTAGATAGGCTTACTTCTAGTTTGGACTAGTTGTCCATTGATTGTAATTAAATGGAATTCAATGCGAGTAGGTAGATGGAGGGAAGGCTCGATGAGCCTCTCTTTTCTAAAATATCATTGTGTAACAATTGATTAGTGTTATAAGTTGTTTATGAGCAAATCGAGAGAGCTCAAGAGAGGAGAGAAAGTGTTGAAGAGTCTATTGCAGTCAAACCTTTGTAAATATTTGTGCAGAAACATTCAGATATAATACAAAAGCATTTTCCCCTGCATATGAGGTGTCTATGTTTTTATGTGTGATGAATGTTCATTTTCTAAATGTTTCCCGTGTTTATTTATGGATGTTTTAGATGTGCAAGTAGGATACATTTGTAGGTTTATATAGAATTCTCTATCTTTGTGAATTTATTAGTATTATGGGTTCATACGCTTGTGCAAGGAGTGCACACCAGAGTTAGAGAAAACTATGTGAATCCAGTTCAAGGAGTTCACTTGAAATCTCTTTCGAGTTCAGAGAAGAATGTTCCATATGGGCACAACAAAACAACCTCAACCTCAGAGGAAGAGAAAATTGTGCAAGGATTGAACATAAGAGTTGTTGAACACTCTGAAGAGTCCATTGAGTCCATTGAGGATTGAACACAAGAGTTGTTGAATACTCTAAGGGATCTGCAAAGAGTCCATTGAGCATGCACGAGGAGTGTGCGAGAACTTTATATTGAGTTTTGCGAAAAGGTTTCCAAGAAGAAACACCAGAAGAAAAACATCAGATGGAGTAGTTCATTTATGCACAAGGAGCACAAGGAGTGAAAAAATGAACTTTTAAGAGTTCAGGTTTCAAGAGGTGAATTCGTGCAAGGAGTGCACAAAACAAACCCACTGCTACAGTGTTGGTCAAGCTTAGGAGAATGAGTGAAGAAGTTCCATGAGGGTAAAAGAAATCATTTGGAGAGAACGAAGGGTCAAGACCCTTAGAATTTTTAATGAGGTCAATCTTAGGAAGGATAGTTCATTTTTGCAGAGAAGACCCATGCATGACGTGCTTCAAAATTCACCAAATATGGAGCATCAAAGCATTGTGGGTCGTTGATCTTAGCGGGTAATAGGAATCATCGATACCTTTAAATGGTTCAGTAATTTTCCAATTCAGAATTACATAGGATTTGAAAGTGTTAAGTGTTGGAAAAATCATTGAAGCCCAAAGTGCGAAGCACACACGTAGGTCATCGATCAGAAGGAGGAGTGCCAGTTTTTTGTTTGACTTATTGGAAATCTTTCATCATTTCAGCGTCAGGAGATATGAATGGTCATTTGTGTGCATGACCAAAAGAAATCATTGAAGGATTAAAGAGAGGAACCTGAACCATCAATTTGCAGATCATGAAATCCATTTATCTATCACTTGGGTGTATTCGTGGACTCAACGATTTTGAATATTTGTGGAAAAGCATTTAGGAAAAGTCATCAAATCCTGAATTGCAAAAGACACATAGAGTCATCGATCTAGTGGTTGAATGGGAACCATTTGATCTTTCTTTTTCGACGATCAACACTTTGTTTGTGCTATGTGTATTGGATGCATTTAGAAAATCCTTAAAGTTGAATCCTCATTGAGAGTCTGAGTCATCGATATTGGTCACTATTGAGGGTCATTGATCTTTCTGCCTATTGATATTCAGTAGTTTTCAAATTTTGTATATTTGCAGGAGTTGAGGGGAAATAAAGGCAGATATTGTGGAAGCCCGAAGCACTGAAATAATTCACAGTTCTTAGCACATGGTCATAGCCCTAGGTCATATCTAATTTCTGCGAGAGTGAAAAGGGATTGGGGCTCTTGATTTGAACAATCCTAGACCAGGAGGTCGCACGGACACTAGCAAAGGGTGGAGTTTGCATCATTAGGTTAGGTTTTCGAATTATAAGGCTTAAGGTTTATAGAGGTTATGGGGTAGTGTTAGATTTTATTTATGTGTGATATGGTTTTGGTGAAAGGTTTATAAATTTTAGTGGTTAGGGGTATATGAGACAAGGTTATTAGGGTGTCATAGTTAGGGTGTTAGGGTTTATGGGTTATACTAATTAAGTTTTAGGTGTTATAAGGTTTTCATGTGTTAATGTTATAGGTGATAGAGTTTTGTAATTACAAGGTTTCTAGGAATTTAGGTTTATAGGTGCTAGTGGTTTTAAGAGTAACAATAGTTATAGCTAAGGGGTACGGATTATTAGGGTCATTACAGTTGGAGATTAAGGGTTATAATTATCAAGATCATTAGAAATTAGATGTTCAATGTTAAGGGTTTATTTTTCTATTATTAGGGGTCAGTTTTGTAGAGGTTATTGGGGTTTGGAGTTATAGAGGTTAAGGGTTATAGGCTATGTAAGGATTAGTGGTTATAGATTTTAAGGATTAAGGGTTATATAGGCTAATACTTGGGGGTAATATTGATTATAAGTGTTACGGTTTATGTGAGTTAGGTGTTAAACTCCATAAGGATTAAACTGACTAAGGTTCATATGAATAGAGATTGCGAAATATACGGGTTTAAGAATTAGGCAAATAATAGATTATATAGGTTAGGGGTGGTATTGATTATAAGTGATATTCATCATAGAGGTTATGGGTCAATACTTTTTATGTACTTTGAAGTATATGGATCATACTCATGAGGGGTCATATGGGTTATAAAGGTTGTTTTATAAATGTGTTAGTGTTTATACCCTTTAGTTTCAATATGAATTAATAACTTAAGGTGATAGTAGTTTAATAGTTATAAGGTTTACGGGTCTTAGAGTTTACAAGGACTATAAGGGTGAAAAATTCTTTTTTAGGTTAAACTTGTTTAGGGTTAGAGGATATACTCATTAAGGGTAATAGAGATTAGGGGTGATATGGGTTATATTAGTTCAATATTATAAGAGTAGCAAGGGTTGGGTTATATGAGTTAAACAAATTAGGTGTGATATTGATTACATGAGTTAAGGATTAAGGGTTAGGGATAATAGGGGTTAAGGATTATAAGGTCATGGGTTAGAGATTAAAAGTTATACGGCTTATGATTCATAGAGGTTAAACATTACAAAGGTTATGTTTTCTTTGGATTAGAAGGGGTAAGGTGTTAGGGGATTCAATTCCATGGAAACATGGTTATCGTCAACAAATTTATTTAGAAAGATGACATTTGAGGTCATCCTTCTTTTATTCATATTCTATTTAGATATGTTTTTTAGCTCTATCCCTATTTAATATAGCATAAGATAAGACACTTATTGATCCTTCTCTCTATATAAGAGATACATATATGGTAATTTATTCCAAGTTCTTTATCCTTCCATATACCTAATAAATCCCAAATTAAAATTAAAATTATTTATCCCTCTCCTAAAATTAAAACAAATCTATAATATTATATTTAAAATTATATGATTTTAATATATATAGATTTTTTTTTTTTTAATGTTTATTAATACGAGTAAACTTAATTATAATGGTGTCAAACCAAAACTTGATCCCTTCTCTATTAAGCTTTCACAATGAGTTTTTGAGTTTAATATACAATTAGTAATCTTTGTCAAAAATGTTTCTTAGTTATGATTGAGCAATATAATTTGAAATTTTATAGTACTAAAATGTTAAAATTCCATTGTGTTCTCTTCTTTATTCAAATTCAATTGTTCTATTACAACTCCTTTGATATTTTGTGTAGTTTTCTTAAATATTTTGTGTTTTAGTTTGAGGTTTATCAATGTAAGTTTAACTAAAAAATAATAAACAATTTTAATAAAAAAATAGATTTAAGAAATGGATAAAAACATCATCATCAAATCCATTGAAAAATTCACCATTTTGTCATAAAATAAATTTTAGATTAAAAGATAAAACATTATTCTAAAATAAACTCAATAACAGAAAAAATATCACATGAAACAAAACCATAAAAATCATTTAATTTTAGCATTTACTATTAAAATTGTATATAATTTTAAATTAAAAAATAACCAAAAATAACAGTATCTACTAATAAATTTATTAATTTTTTATTTTCATATATATATAAGATAGTTAGACCATATTGTAGATATGATTGTAAGTGTGTAAACTGAATTTTTAATATTTTATTTATGTTAGTTGATTAACTTATATATGTTGATCATATGGGTGTTCTTATAATTGCAATTTACTAGAACATTCTATACATCTGCTTTCTGTTATGATTTGAAGTTATGGAAAATGGATAAAACCTATATCCAGGATTTTGTGTCCCTTGATATGAGTAAATCCGAATTCAAATGAAAAAACTACAAATAATTTGCATTAAAATATTGTTGTAACTTAACAACCAATTTCACATAATTTCTTAAAATATTCTCTTAACTAAAAATTACAATAAGTCCACATAATTTATGCCCAAATATTCTATTAGGCCAACAACGAGTCAATCAATATCACTCTCTGTAAAAGTGAAACTTATAAACAATGATTTATATTAATTAAAATTTATAAAGTGCAGACATAACCCATACCAGAGAACGTTTAAACTAAGCTGATAAAACGTCAAACATCATTATTAAAACAGAGACACTTTAAGCTGATAAAACGTTAAACATTATTATTAAAACTTCAATAAAGAGAATCCTGAAAGAGCTATTGAAGAAATAATGACGATTCAGGAAGCGCAAATGCAACACGATTTTAATATTTCTGTTGAACATGACCAAAGAAACTAGGCTAATCTTGTATCTTCATTTTATTTTAAGGCCATAAGTTGTTGCTAGACTGAAGGTTCGGGTTGAAATGGATGACCCAACGAACCTAAAATATGAAGGAGAAGTTTTATAATCTTATTCATCTTGCCTGTTTTAATGCTATTATTATTCTTAAGGAAAACAAAAAGGAGAAACCTGCTTATTGTTGGGTTTAATTTGAACCTGGATTTTGTTTTAATGCTATTATTATTATTATTGTTAAAGAAAATAAAAAGGAGAAACCTACTTGTTGTTGGGTTGAATTGGATCTTTGATTTTTCATATGACCGAGTGTGAATTCGTTAATATCTTCTTGATTTGTGAAAGAAGCTGAGTAAAATTACCATACAGGGTAGTAACCATTGAACATTAATTTATTGGACAAATAATTAATGTAATGATTATTGTTAGCGACAGTGACTAAATCCAGGAAAAAATACGAGGGAGAAACCTACGTGTTGTCGGTCGACATCAGAGACTTTCTATAGAAACCAAATCTTCCGTGTCTTCTTGATCTCTTCAGAAAACAGATCGATATAGAAAAATTAACATACTTATAAACTACATCAAGCAGGTGGAATCAATTCTAAAATAGGAAAGAGATCATAGAAAATGAAAAGCTTAATGTGGGGAAATAAATGGAAAATAAAAGATTCTTGACGTAAAATATATTGGCTTATAACACTAATCTACCATGCATCGTTTGAAAAGTTTAACAGAAGATTAATTTGTTGATTAAAGGGATTAAAATTACACGAAGAAATATGAGGACATCAAAACATTTATCTCTCTCTAAACCAATATGTCTCTCTATTTGGTGTGCCCAATAACACAAAACAATACCACGCACCCTGTACCTGAAACTATGACTCCCCTCCTCCACGAGTTCGCAGAGGTATTTCAACCTCTAGAGAGACTTCCCCCTCCCGCCACATTGACCATTCCATTCATCTAATTCCCGTATCTTCCTTACCTAACGACCCTACTTACCGGTTGGCCCCAACAGAAATAGAGGAAATTGAAAGAGAACTAATCAACCTCATCAACTCTGGCCACATCCAACCTTCATCTTCTCCTTGTGCTTCTGCCGCCTTTGTTATCCCTAAACGAGGTACTTCAAAAATGCGTCTTGTCACCGATTATCATCCTTGAACAAAGCTATAATAAAAAACCATTACCCCCTTCCCCGGATTGAGGAACTACTCGACACCCTACAAGTAGCTAAGTGGTTTACTAAATTGGATTTGACATCTGACTACCATCAAGTTCGAATCAACCCAGATGATATTTGGCAAATAACGTTCAAGACCAAATTTGGTCTTTTTGAGTGGAAAGTCATGCCTTTCGGTCTCACCAACGCCCCAGCCACTTTCACGAGGCTCATCAATGACATCTTCAGAGAACATTTGGGTCGATTTGTGGTCATCTACTTAGATGACATTATCATCTTCAGTTGGACATGGGACACCCACATGCAACATGTCTGACAAGTTCTCCAAATTCTCCAAGAACACAAGTTGCATGTCAAGGAGAAGAAGTCATATTTTGGTTAGAATTCAATTCCTTATCTCGGCTTTGTGGTCAACTCAAAGGGTATTCAACTAGATCCAACAAGTATCAAAGCATTGAAACAATGGCCTCTACCTTCTTCAACTAAGCAGTTGAAAATCTTTTTGGGTGCCGTCAATTTCTATCGCAAGTTCATTCCCTCTTTGTCAAATCTTGCTCGACCTTTGCATCAGCTCTCAAATACTTCTTCTACATTCATCTAGACAAAATAAGAAACTACTCACTTTTCTTAGCTCAAAGATGTCCTCTGCTCATCCCATGTGCCAGACCTCTCCCAACCCTTTGAGATTGAGTCTGATGCCTCACAATATACTATTGATGTCATACTTAAACAAGGAGGACACCCCATTGCTTACCACTCTGAAACCCTGTCCGAGGAAAGGAAAAGTTATTGTACCTATGACAAGGAATTTTATAGTCTGGTGTAAGCGCACAAACAATGGAGGCATTATTTGTTGGGTAAAGAAACCATTCTGCATACCGACCACCACCCTTTGATTTTCATCAACTCTCAATCAAAGATTTAGGAACAAAGGCACCTTAAATGGGCCTCCAACATTCAACAATTTCACTTAGTCATCAGATATAAGAAAGGAACTTCTAATAAAATGGTTGATTTGCTAGGTCGAACTCACAGTCTAGTTCTTTCCATTCTAGAAGTACATTGTGATACTTATGAAACATGCAAAGATCAATATGCTACTAATACCGACATTCAAGAGATTTTAGAATCTTTGCAAAATCCCACAGTGATCAATCAGACCCCCTTCCTCGAATACACTATTCAGGATGGGTGGCTATATAAGTTGAATTTGCTATGCATTCCACACTCACAAGACTGCCTCTTTCTCATTAGGGAGGCGCATGCTTCAGCCTATGGGGGCCACTTCGGGACCACAAATACCACCCAACATCTACAATACCATTTTCATTGGCCTTCCATGCAGCCTCAGGTTGAAAAATTTATCAGAGCTTGTGCCTTATGCTCACAATCCAAGCCATCCAATCAGAAGCATGGGTTGTATCAACCACTGTCGCTTCCTTTTTGGCCTTAGGATTCAATCTCAATGGAATTCCTCAGTGGACTTCCAACAACCCAAAAGAAATATGATGCAATCTGGGTAGTGGTATGTCGCTTCAGCAAAATGGCACTTTTTATCCCATGCACAAAGACGACTAAAACACACACAACATAACTCTACTTCTGCCATGTCTGGCCCCATTTTTGCCTCCCAAGCAGTATCATCTCAGACATAGATTCTCGCTTCCTCAATACATTTTGGAAGACCATATGGGTGTTGTTGGGGTGCCACCTCAAGTTTTCTACTACATTCCATCCTCAAACGAATGGCCAAATAGAGGTTTTCAACAGAGTCTTCGTACATGATCTCTGAACTCACTTTGGGTGCAACAAACAATGGGACAATTACCTACACATTCTCTAGCATAGCTACAACAAGGAAACACATTCCTCTATAGGCTTTTCACCTTTTGAAGTATGCATAGGCTTCCAAGCAGCATCTCCAACTGAGCTGCCACTCACTTGGGCTCCTCAAGGTACCTTCCATCAACAACAAGAACAACTTTCACCTCAATGATTTCTCCAACAAATTGTATGACACCATAGTGCAATCACATCAGCACTCAAAGAAGCCTAAGATCATGCCAAGAAACACCATGACAACCAAAGAACCTTCATGTCATTTCAACTAGGGGATCAAGTCTGGTTACCCTTGGATAAGAAGCACTTCAAAGGCCACCATCACAAGCTTCTGCCAATCATATATGGTCTGTATACAATACTCAACAAGATTGGAGAAAATGCATATAGGTTGGATCTGCCACCCCAACTGGGAATCCACAATGTTACTAATGTAAATCACTTAAAGTTGTTTGAGCCTTCCCTCTTGGAAAAACCAGTGACCATCACTCATCCAGTGGACAACATTCCCGATTTCCAACTCCCATTGGATAAATACACCATATTGGACACTCGAAGTCACTCTACAAGACACCATACTTACACTTCATATCTGGTAGTCTATCAAGGACAAACTCCAGCTCAAGCAAAGCGGATCACAACTGATGCATTGCAAAACAAGTTTCTTCATCTTCTCATGGAAGTGAATATGCTTCCATATTTAAACAGGGAGGAATTGGGCCAATGAGGCCACCTAGGGGAACGCACACCTCAGGCACACAAGTCAATCACCTAGGCACAACACTTCTTCACCTTTCGAGGATGAATTAAATATATGTAAAATTAATGGTTCCCTTGGTATATAAGGTGAATAGGGACTAAAATAAAGTATTCTTAACTTTTCTTCTGAAGCTATGTGTCTTGGTTGTTTTCTTTTCTGAGTTTGCATTTAACATTTATGACAATTTTATTTTTAGGGTTTCCTCAAGAATAACTAGTGCACCTTCCTTCATGGTTGCCTCCTGGTGACTTTGTTTTCCATGCTTCCACCTCTTTGATCAAGCTTATCTCATTAGCTAGCCACTCTCTCAAGCAACAAATCATTTCCTTCGAGTTTTCTTAGGCAAAAGGGAGGGCGTGCCAACTAGGGTTTGCGCCCTTGTTGGTTTCTTCTTTGTGGGAATGATGTGAGTGTGCCCTCTTCCATGGTTGCATTATGCTTCTCCCACTAATCCCCAGAGGTCACTTTGAGATCACCAAAACCTATTGGCCACTCTTGAGTCACCTCTTCTTGGATCTCCATTTGTTTGGTCACCCAACGTAATGGTGAGCCCCTGTTCAGATTTGCACCCCTGAGGAGAGTTCTTGGTCAGAAGCTTAGCTATGGCTTGGGTGGTCACCTTCTCCTGTAGATCTCCATCTTGGATAGATCATATATACTAATGTATTCCAAGTTGTTTATCCTTCCCTATACCTAATAAATCCCATATTAAATTAAATTTTTATTATACATTTCAAATTATTAATCCCTCTCTTAAAATTAAAGCAAATTTATAATATTATATTTAAATTTATATGATTTTAATATATATAGATTTTTTTATTTGTAATGTTTATTAATACCTTGTGGGTAAACTTAATTATAATGGTTTCAAACCAAAAATGTCCTCACAACTCTCATTTCCTAAACACTAACCTAATTTCAAACACTCACATATAGACAATATTGATTTGATAAGTACATATACTAAATTTTTGTAGTTAGAAATTTTAATTTTTGAGTTTTTTTGTTTGAGTCTCATCGATGTAAGTTTAATTAAATAATAATAATCAAATTTAATAAAAAAAAAAAGATTTAAGAAATTGATAAAGATAGTATGATCAAATTCATTGGAGAATTTATTATTTTGTCATAGATTAACTTTAAATTAAAAGATAGAACATTATTCTAAAATGAACTCAATGACAGAAAAAAAAATCCCATGAAACAAAACCATAAAATCATTTAAATTCGGAATTCATTATCAAATATAATTTAAAATAAAAATTAATAAAAAATAACATTATTTATTATTTTTT
>JZKD02S2355210.1:921742-950439 GCA_000966675.3 Picea glauca | reverse complement strand
TAATGATATAAGTTTTAAAAAATCACTTTAATACAAAAAATTCGCCCAATAAAAAATTGGAAGCCCCTAAATTTCGCCCATGGGCGAAATTTCGCCCCTAAAATCATCTATGCTGAGTATTCATTGAAGCTTAAGAGAGATAGTGCCGTGTATGCGTAGAGACTCCGTGGGAGTGTAGGAGTCAAAGAATCCATTTAGGATTTGAGGACAAAAGCTCAGGAAGGGAAGCGCTTTTACGTGTATCAACGAGACTCTTGTTGAGGGTTCGCAGAGGAGAAGAAATGCAAAGGTCCAAGCCTTTGGGAACGAAAAGTTCTTCCAAGCCTGGGAAGAATATACAGGAGATCTCGGTGAAGGATAGCAGCCATCATATCGACCTGAAGAGGATATCTGGGCCATAGATGAGGTTTACGTCCAGAGGGAGCTGGAAGCAGAGAAATCTCCAAGGAGGAGAATCAACGGCCTGGATTCGTAAGATAGAATCGTGAAATCCCGCTGATCATCGGATCGTGGAGAAGTTGCGTAGGAGTTAGCCCAAAGGTGCAGAAGGGAACTGGCCATCGGATATCAGCATATCGGGCTTCGGCTTTTGACGAGGAAAGAGTTTCGTGCGCATTGAAATCGTGAGTTGCGATTCCCCGGATCAATGGGAGTCGTCGATCAGAACGGGGACACGTGGTGCAAGATCCTAAGGAGTTCGGGGTTCGGGGATTCATAGTGTAAGTGAATCATGAAATTTCATGTGTCGATTCCCCGATAGGGAAAATCTCGATATCCGAAAGGGTTGACCCGTTGACCATCGTGGTTCGGGGTTTTGAGTTGCATGTGACTACGCTCACAGAATTCGCGAAATCGTGAATTCCGATTTCCCGATTTCCAAAGGGGAGATCGCCGAAGGAGCTTACTGTGGGTAGTGGACTCCTGAGTGGAGTGGAAGAGTACTTTGACTCTTAGGGCCAGAGTTAGAGAAGGTCCTGGGTAAGAGCGGTCGTGTCGTCGAGGGCAGACTTGCGTTAGAGTGGTATCAGAGCCTGGAACTTGTTTGTGTATTTCAAGCAGGAAGAGACAGAGGAGCGGAAGAAGACAGAGTTACTGAAGACTCTGTAGGTGATTGCTTGCAGGTAAGTAGCAGTCCATATAAAGTTAGGAGGACTGTGAGAAGATGAAGCTGACCACTCAGGATTGCAGGAGTGACAGCAACAGCAGGTTTGCCAGGGAGGCAGACAGAGATGACACCATGGTTGTTGAAGACCATAGGCATGCTGGGAGGAAGAGGAGCAAGGCATAAAAGATTGTCGAATGGGATGAAGAAGAGACTAGAAAGCTCTATGAATTAAAAGCAGACATAGAGAAGATGGAACTGCGGATGCGGCAGGATAGGAGGAGGAGATGACTGCGCGAATTGCCTATGGAGAATGCAAAAACGAAATGTCCAGTCAAGCAACTAATGGTCATAAGATAGTGTAGGTTGTTGAAAAGATGGCTGAGGTATGTTGAGAACCTCAGGGCCATAGAAGAATACATGATTTGTTACTGTTGGCCAGAGATAGGACAAAGTCTCGATGGCGATGATGATGATGATGATGATGATGATGATGATTGGAATAAATTGGAATCAGCTGATGGTTTCAAATACTGTTGGTTGGTCAGAAAGCAAGAAATTTCAGTTTGCCAGGAGGGCAACGAATTGGGATCAGTTGAGGATCTCAAAGACTGTCATGAGGACAGCCAAGGAATTTCAAATGGCTAGCTGGGCGTTGATCAGAGATCTTTGCGACGTCTCAAAGACTGCCAGGAGGGCAGTGAAAGCATTGAAGACTCCCAAGAGGGCAGCAGAAGTGTACTAAGCTGCCTGGAGGGTAGGGATGAAAAATTGAGACTGTCTGAGAGTCTCTTGGACTCAAGGGAGAGTTCAATTCAGCGAAGCTTGCTAATCAATATGGGATCGGTTGATCTCATAATCTGCCAGGGAAGCAGTAGTGAAAGAATCCCATATGGCCAGATGGGCAAGGATGATTTGAGAAGTCAGACTCAGCCAGGAGAGCTGACAGAGCATATAAGCTCGCAAGAAGATCAACAGATGAAGTTGACAGGAGAGGAGGAACATCAGTATGCTATACTGATGATTGGGGGAATTGAAGTATTCCTGCCATTTGCCCAGGAGGAGGCAGAAAATTCTGTTCAAAATGCAACAATAGCAGGGGAACTGTCACAGTTGATGATGACTGTCAAAGAAGAAAAAGAGTTGGAGAAAGCATTTGAGACTGCCCAAATAGATGAAGAGAAGAATGAGTGTTCTGAGGAACAACTCAACAAATTCAGCCAGCAAGCTGAGCGAGCTGCAGCATTTGAGCTGACAGTAAAAGAAATAGAAGGAGGAAACGAGCATTCATAGGAATGTCTCGACATAGTCATCATTTCAGCTGAAAAGACTGCGACATGGGAGGTTGCAGAAGCAAAAGAAGAAGACACAGACATCATATGTTTGACTAATCTGTGGGGTCAAATTGAATCCCTGGAGGAAAGAGTAAAAGTGCAGGGCGTGCACATCCAACAATTAAAGTTGGAAGTTGATGAGAAAGATGTGGGAGATCATAGTGATCTTCCAAATGGCCAAAATATTTTGCAGCTGGGGAGACTGCAAAACCTAAAACAGCCACAAGAGCAGCTGGACCGAGAGATAGAGGACATCAGAAGGCTGATGTTGAGGTCAGCGCAGACTACTAGTGAGGAGAAGATGGGTAGAGGAAAGACAGCAGCAACAGCGCAGCGGAAGTAGCAGCAGCAGAATGGAGCAAGTGAAAACCTCCAAAGAATTGTCTGGGACCTAGGTGGATTCCAACAGCTACAAGGGAAGATCATGAGTAGGAGCTCATGATTTTTGTAGCTGTAGAGTATGATGCAGGAGCATCTCTCCATGCAGCCAGCCAGCCACGTCAGCACGCACCCATTCAGGGCTGAAAGGGAGGCACAGTCTCATTTTCAATTTGAATTCAATGTAAATTAATGCCTTAGGCTAGTGAGCCATAGGAAGACGTGCTTATTCAGGCGGTGTTTAGGATCGGCCTTTATGGTAGATCTGGCTGAGATCTAGTTCTGGATAGCAGACTAGACAACCCATTTATTGTAATTGATTGTAAATTAATTAGAGTAGGTAAATCCTGGAGGGAAGCACTAAGAGCACCTCAGGTAAAAGAGATAGGGAGATCTCATTTTGGGAGGAAAGAGGTACATGTAGATAAGGACATTCAAGGGAGAGCTCGGGAACACCTTGTAAAATATACAGGCATTTGCCATTATTAATACAGAGCAGTTTTTCCAGCACCAATCTGTCATTATATGCATGTCTGTATATGTATGTTCAATATATGGTGAAATTGTGTATTGTTATTATGTATTTACAGGGGTTTGGTTTGATTTTAGGTTTGAGAGGTCTTTGAGGTTTCATGCCATGAGGGTGTGACAGAGTGTTGAGACTCTGAATACCAGTGCACTGAGGGGCACTTCTGAACTCATGAGGAGTCAGACAAAGACGTGCTGAGAGCACCAGCCTTGAAGTCAATGATTCATACAGGGGGGAGACCTTCAGGGTTACTGAATGCCTCAATAGTCAAGGCAGTGTAGCTGAGACACTGTTGTCGACAGAACCTTTGAAAAGTTCTATAGGAACTCTACCAAGAGGGTATCGAGCGTGTGTACAGAAGTGCACAGGGGAAAGAACTCTGCGGCGAGTTCAGAGAGGCCAAAATTCTGTCAAGGATTCTGAGGAGATCCATCTAGAGGACGTCGAGCGAAGCATGTGAGTGAAAGGAGAAAGAATAACTATTGGGTATTCTGTGGCAGCGAAGCTCCACCAGGAGGGCGTTGAGGAAGATTGTAGACAAACACGAGGAGGAAGGAACTCATTGACTTCTATCATCTGAAGGAAGCATCCACTGAGGGGGATTTCATGGGGTTACTGAATACCTAGATAACTCAAAAATAGGTTGCTTGAGTTGGAAGAGTGCCATGAAGCATCGATATTCTCCATCTAAGGGGGAAGAAAGATAAAATTCCCCAAGGGGTCTGAGTATTCATTGAAGCTTAAGAGAGACAGTGTCGTGTATGCATAGAGACTCTGCGGGAGCGCAGGAGTCAAAGAATCCGTTTAGGATTTGAGGACAGAAGCTTAGGAAGGGTAGCCTTTTACGCGTATCAACGAGGCTCTTGTTGAGGGTTCGCAAAGGAGAAGAAATGCAAAGGTCCAAGCCTTTTTGAACGAAGAGTTCTTCCAAGCCTGGGAAGAATATACAGGAGAGGTCGGTGAAGCATAGCAACCGTCATATTGGCCTGAAGAGGAGATCTGGGCCATATATGAGGTTTATGTCCAGAGGGAGCTGGAAGCAGAGAAATCTCCAAGGAGGAGAATCAACGGCCCGTATTCGTAAGATAGAATTGCGAAATCCCGCTGATCGTCGGATCGTGGAGAAGTTACGCAGGAGTTAGCCCAAAGGTGCAGAAGGGAAACGACTATCGGATATCGACATATCGGGCTTCGGCTTTTGACGAGGCAAGAGTTTCGTGCTCATTGAAATCGTGAGTTGCGATTCCCCGGATCAACGGGAGTCGTCGATCAGAACGGGGACACGTGGCGCAAGATCTTGAGGAGTTCGGGGTTTGGGGATTCATAGTGTAAGTGAATCATGACGTTTCATGTGTTGATTGCCAGATAGGGAAAATCTCGATATCCGAAAGGGTTGACCCGTTGACTATCGGGGTTCGAGGTTTTGAGTTGCATGTGACTGCGCTCACAGAATTCGCAAAATCGCGAATTTTGATTTCCTGATTTCCAAAGGGGAGATCGCCGAAGGAGCTTACTATGGGTAGTGGACTCCCGAGTGGAGTGGAAGAGTACTTTGACTATTAGGGCCAGAGTTAGAGAAGGTCCTGGATAAGAGCGGCCATGCCATCGAGGGCAGACTTGCATCAATTGTCTAGGATACTGCCTCAGACCATACAATGATTTCTTGAGCCTACAAAGAAATTTATTGTTGCGATTCTAAAAGAAACCTTCAATTTGTTTCATGTAAATCTCCTCATCCAAATTGTAATATACTAGATATAAAATCTATGAAGAATAAAAATAAAATGATAGAAATGGTAGAATAACAACTATATAACCAGAACCATCACCACAATAACACTCAAATGATATAAGAATAACAACATAAATAACACTTTGATTCTAAGAGCAATGTTCACAGGCCTCTTCGAGGAGCAAACTCTAGTCGAGTAGAGCTCTATTACAATAATATCCAAGCTAGGGTTCTCATTCCCTCAACTCCTATTTATACTAAATATGTCTATCAAAAGAAGCATCTAGAGGAAGATCCTTCTAGAAGCGGAAGCTTCTATTAGGTCTTCTTATATTCGAGTTATTCTATTTTAATGCAAGGCCTTCTTAATATTGACCTTTACCACATCAGAATATATTGTTCTACTTATGTACAGGTTAGGACCCTAACATGTCCTCCCCCTTAAAAAAAACCTTCTCCTCAATGCTTGAGATGTGGAAATTGTTGCAAAATGGTAGCCGGTTCATAAGTGTCATCTGCTAGCGTTGTATCTTTCTACTAGACTAACACTTACTTGATGGTTCTTTGACGTAGTTGATGCTCATGCTGGTCCAAATTTGCTTGTTAATGTAGCCAAATGGATCCTTCTTTGGCTAACTTAGGAAGGTTGGTTTGAATTTGGAACTTAGTTCCAATCACCTTCTTTAAGCATGAAACATGAAAAACAAGATGTATCTTCAAATGACTAGGAAAAGCTAACTGATAGGCCACTTGTCCAACACGCTTGAGAACTATATAAGGACCATAAAATTTGGGCGCTAGATTCTGACACTGCTCGGCCTTGAGGGGATTTTTCTTGTAATGTTGTAGTCAAAGAAACACCCGATCCCCTTATGAAAATTGACATTCAGAGTGACCTTGATATTCTTGTTGCTTCATGTGACTATGTTGCATGACCAAATTATCTTTGAGGGTACAGAGAATAGACTCTTGAACTGTAAGTGTTTGGTCCACTGTCTGGACCTTCAAGACACCAGGTAAGTATGAGAGAACTGAAGGTGGATTTTGTCTACACACTACTTCAATAGGAGTCATGCATGTAGTTGTATGGTATGAAGTGTTGTACCACCATTCAACTAGGGGTAACCATTGAGCCCATTGATTTTTCTTTTCTGAGGCAAACCACCTCAAATATGTTTCCAAACACTTGTTGACAACTTCCATTTGACCATCATTCTGGGGATGATAAGTTGTGCTAAGACGCAATTGGGTGCCTTGTAGCTTGAATAGTTCTTGCCAAAAAATGCTAGTGAAAGTTGGGTCACGATCAAAAACAATAGAGTGCAGCATGCCATGACGCTTGAAGACCTAATCCATGAAAATTTCAGCCACCGTGGATGGTGTAAATGGGTGTTGAAGAGCATAGAAATGAGCATACTTGGAAAGGCGATCAACAACCACCATGATGACTGATTTATTTCCCAATTTGGGTAAGCCTGTAATAAAATCCATAGAGATATCCCTCCAAATAGCAGGTGGAATCGGAAGAGGTTGTAGTGTGCTCAGAGATTTGACTATTTCTCCCTTGTTGCATTGACACACATCACATTCAATGAAAAAATTATGAATATCTTGTTTCATACAATCCCAGAAAAAAGACCGTTTGACCTTGTCATATGTTTTGGTGAACCTGGCGTGCCCCGCCGTGGGTGTAGCATGAAGCTCATAAAGTACCTTGGATTTAAGTTTTGATTGTTTACTTAAATACAAATATCCTTTGTATCGAAGCTCATAATGGAGCCAAGAGTACCCTGGGGAAGCTGGAGCATTGGAATGCAATTGTTGGATCAGATGTGAACTTTTGGGATCTTGTAGCCATTCATGGCGAACGGCTTGGAGGCAATCTAGTACAATGAAGGAAAGAGAAAAAAGGGATCCGTCACCTTCATATTTTCAAGAAAGTGCATCCGCAACCACATTGTGTTTTCATTTCTTGTAAATTATCTCATAATCATAGCCAAAGATCTTAGTTACCCATTTTTGTTTCTTCGGGGAGGAAATGTGTTGTTCCAAAAAATACTTGAGGCTTTGATGGTTTGTATTAATTTGGAAGTGTTGCCCCAATAGATAAGGGTTCCACAGATCAACAGAATGCAGAATAGCCAATATTTCCTTTTGATATATTGATTTTCCCAGATTTTGTTCAGACAATTGCTTGCTCGTAAAGGTCAAAGGCTGAACCTCTTGCATAAGGACAACACCAATTTCTTTCCATGAAGCATCACATTCAGGGACAAAGGTCTTTGTGAAATCGGGAAGGGCCAGGAATGGAGTGGTGCACATGGCCATATGCAAGGTTTGAAAATATTGAGCAGCGACTAGGTTCCAAGTGAAAGAGTTCTTTTTTAGGAGTGTAGTGAGAGGTGCTGCAATATTTCCATAATTCTTAACAAACTTGCGATAATAACCTATTATGCCCAGAAATCCACACAAGCTTTTGAGATTCTTTGGGTGAGGCCAGTCTTGCATAGCTTCAATCTTTTTAGGATCTACCCTAACGTCATCCTTGCCAACCAAATGACCTAAGTACTCGACTTCTGAGGTGCCAAAAGAACATTTAGACTATTTTAGGAAAATTTGGTGCTGAGAGAGTAGATGGAGAACTCGATCCACATGAGCAAGATGGTATTTCTAGGTTTTTATATAGATGAGGATATCATCAAAGAAAACTAAGAAAAAATGACAGATTAAAGGATGGAAGACATGATTCATGAGGCTTTGGAAGGTGGAGGGGGAATTACACAAGCCAAAGGGCATGACCAAAAACTCATAGTGGCCCTTATAAGTTCTAAACGTAGTATTGGGGATGTATGCCTCTTTCATATGTATATGGTGGTATCTTGAATGAAGATCAAGTTTAGTAAATAATTGTGCGCCACTCAATTCATCCAAGAGGCCATCAATGATACAAATGGGAAATTTGTCTTTAATGGTAAGTTTGTTGAGGGCACGGAAGTTAGGAAACATTCTCCAAGAACCTTCTTTCTTCAGGACCATGCCCATAGGAGAAGAGTAGGGGCTCGTACTAGGGCGGATAATGCTTGTATTAAGGATTTCCTGGACCATTTTCTCACTTTCATTTTTTTGGGAAAAGGGGTGACGATATAGATAGATATTGGGAGGAAGGCTTCTAGGTACAAGGGGAATGGAATGATCATGAACACCCCAAGAAGGAGAGAGTCATTGGGGAGTGTAAAGGTCACTTGATGTTTAGAAATGATGGCTTGGAGGTCTTGTGGCACTAAGGGTGTCCCTATTTCTTGTATGGCATGGAGTTGGGCAATAACACCAGAATGACCTTTTTTGAGAAACTTTTCCTTGCAATGGGAAGTAATGATCTTAGGTGAACCAAAAATCATTCCTTGGAACTTATATTGGTGGCCCTCCTAGCCGAATTTCATGGTTAATTCCTTAAAATACATGAGAATGGGACAGAAAGTCCTTAGCCAGTCTGTACCCAACACAATGTCACAACTGCCCATGTTGATAAAAAACATATGACATTTCAGGTGATAGTCACCAATTTGGAGATGCACATTTTCACAATGCCCTACGCATTTCATAGAGCCACCATTGGCAATCATGATTTGGAAATTACTGACAACATGGATGTAGCAATGAGTTTCTTAGAAAATATGGCGATGAATAAAATTGTGGGTGCTTCCACTATCAACCAGAATGATGACCTTCCTATGCTTTATGTAACCGATTAGCTTAAGGGTTTGGGGTGTAGAGAAGCCAGTGAGAACATTGAGGGAAATGATAGGTTCTACTTCGGGAGGGTCTGAGGGAGGGGTTATGTCAATGGTTTCAGGTGACTCAAACACAAGCAAAGTTTCAACATCCTCTTCTGAAATATCCTCTGAGATGGCCATAAAAATATTTTGTTCCTTACACTTGTGGCCCAGGAAATATTTTTCATCAAAATTACAACAAAGGCCTTTGACTTGGCATTCAACCATTTCATCCTTGGTCAATTTTTGGATCTTTAGTGGAGTGGAGGGAGTAGTCAGATTTACTGGTTTAGTGCAAGGGATAAAGGAGGGTTTTCAGTTTTTAGAAGATACAACTTGTTGTTCTTATTTATCTCTTTTAGTAGCCTCCACCCAACTCATAGGATGAGCCATGAGGACATGGGCCCAAATCTCATCCTTGAGGCCACTAACTAATGAGGCTAGACTGTACCCTTATCAATACTACCCAACTACCCAGGTACTACAGATTATCTTCCCGAGTGATTTTCTCAGTGGCACTATAGCAGTCAGGCAGTCGATCAATTTATCTAAAGAGGGATTGAGGCAATCTAGGTTGATCTGTACACAGGTGTTGTCTGATGTGCTACCACTCGGAGGGGAACCAACCACGGTTACAAGGGTGGCCAACAGATGTGCTCTTAAGTACCACTTGTATTTCCAGCATGTATGAATCCCTCAACCATAGGTTTATGCATGTAATGATAAATCTCTATGGCTTAAAGATGTTGGAACACATTTCTACCCTGAAACGAAATTACCCATAATTTCTTTCAAGGAAAGTGCTTTGATACCACTTGTAATATACCAGATATAAAAGGTATGCATAACATAAATAAAATAATAGAAATGGAAGAATAACAGCTATATAAAAAGAGCAATCACCACAATAACACTGAAATGATATAAAAATAACAACAGAAATAACACTTTGATTCTGAGAGCAATGTTCATGGGCCTCTTCGAGGGGGAAACCTCCAGTCGAGCAGAGATCTATTACAATAATATACAATCTAGGGTTCTCATACCCTCGACTCCTATTTATACTAAATATGTCTATCAAAAGAAGCACCTAGAGGAAGATCCTTCTAGAAGCGGAAGCTTATATTAGGTCTTCTTATATTCAACTTATTCTATTTTATTGCAAGGCCTTATTAATATTGACTTTTATTACATCAGAATATATTGTTCTACCTATGTGCAGGTTAGGACCCTAACACGAATCTTCATGTAATAAAGAAATCTTAACATCTAGTTGCTCAAACTCCAAATCAAGTGATGCAACTTGTTATCACTCCAGCAAACTCTCCTAGGCTGTAAGTCAGAGATGCCTAGTAACTTAATCTTTTTGGAAACTATTTTCTCAAATATAGGTGTGGGTTTGGATCAAGATGAATATCTAACTCACTAGACTATATCACAAGACTGTCTAAGGACATTCAAACAATGCAAGGCCTTCAAGAGCTATTATCATATAGATGAATCAAATGGATAAAGAGACTAATCAATTAAACAGAACATATGTCTATAAAACAATAGATATGATGGGCTAACAAATCAACAATAAATACTTATGATCCTCTACTTACTAATCATATAGCGAGATGACAGTCACCAATGGACTATGTAAACATAGACAAAGAACATAATTCAACTCATAAGCATATAACAGAAAGAGAAAAGAAGATCTGACAATAACAGTGAAAGAAGCTTGCAGGCTGAAAATATTATAGAAAGAATCTCTATCAGAATAGCAGTATAGTTTAGAAATCAAAATCAAACCCCTAGTTCTTCTTCTATCTTTAGCTTTATAGATTTACAATATAGTTTTGACATCCTAAAAGCATGGATCAGATATGCTAAAGATAGAAAGTCAAAATTCAGTTTGCAAAAGATAGGGAATGATCCCCAAAAATGAGGTCAATCTTAGATTTCATGGTCTTCATCTCTTGTAGAGTCATCGTGCAATGCAAAATATCCTTCCAAGGCTAGCTGATGACTCTGCCAAGAGATACAAATTCTAATTTGTTGAGATATGCAGAAAAATCCAATCTGTTTCCACCAAAATAGGTGCCAAAACCAACTTGGCTACCCTTTCTCATCCTTATGCACCAAAAATGAATTTTGAAACTATATATATAATTCATCATCCATCCATCATGAGTGTTTTCAAATGATTTGGATCAGAAAAACCTCGATCTGTGCAAAAATTCGGTCATTCTAGCAGTGACAAGATTTTAGTGGTTAACATAAAAGACTTCTGGGTGATTTAACTACCGAAAACTCTACTTTCGGTGGTTAATGAATATTTGTCCTTTTCGCCTAAACCACCAAAATCTTGGCTTTGTCAAAACTTCAAAATTTGCAAAAATTGATTTACCTTGCTGCTTCGATGAGTGTTCAAGGTCTTTTTGATGGCGCTGCTCTTCTTCGTACATATCTGGAAACTTTAGTTTGTTGTGTTGAAGACTGTGGTATGTCTACCATTGTTGTAGCTAACTTGGCTAGGGTTTAAAAACCTGTATGATCCTATGCTGGAGGTCGGGATTCTTTTAAATTTAGCCTCAGAAGTCAAAATTAGTATCAACAATGCTTTAGCAACATCACTTAAAGCAGGTTGATACTTTACAATCTAACTATACGAAGGAACAGGTTGCCCACCCTGTGAGTTTTCCTCTTTCTTGGGTAATCGCCTTTTCTTGTTAGTTGCTACAAGACGCATATTGTTTTCATTATGTTACACAAGCTGTGTCAAAAACGCAGGGTTCTGCATGGATTTTGCCAAGAATGACATCATCTGTTGTTGTTGTTGTTCCATCTCTTAAAATCATTGGGACATTGTCTGTAGTTGGAGATCAATAGACTGTTGTTGTGGTTGAGTATGGCTATGTGTAGGCTTTAGCCTATAAATATTCTTAAGCATACCTTCGTTTGCAAATTCCAATCAATCTGGATCAACTTTCCTAAATCCCTTCAAAATATGCATCTATCCCAAGATATAAATCTCAAGGATTTGATTTTGATGCCAACTGACCAATCCGTTCTATGATATTATCCATATTTTAATTTTTACTCCACCAATTTCCATTTTCAGATGATTTCTCATCCTGATCTTTTGGTAAGACTTTATGGCACCACAGACTCAACCTCCTTTATCCCTCATGCCGAGGTTAGACTCTCTAAAATAATTTGTTCCCAAAATACATCATTGATTTCGGCAATATATCCTCGCCATCCAAAATAATATCTCCATTTCCTTCTGAGGAAAACCTATCTCTATCAATGGATAATCTCAACTCCATAACAATTGGTTCATAGTTGGCATCTTGGCTACGTATTTTAGGCCGCATATAATCTTCACCTAGAAAACTACCATTGTGATTAACTATCATTATACCTTTAATTTCAGGCAATTGAAACTGAGAAGTAGGAAGTTTTGTGATTGTGACTATAGATTCTACCAAATTTGAAACTGAATACATATCTGCAAATGAAATTCATTAGACAATTGTACAACCATAGCCAAAGTTGGACTTCCATTCTTTCTCCTCGTGACGCCTTTTACATGCGATCCCATGCCTGCATAAATTTTATCAAATGGTGCATGGACAGATCCCATATTTCACGAAAGTCGAGATATTACAATCTTTGCATATGGCAAGGTTTCATTAGATAAAATCAAAGAGATTGATATCAATTTGGTGCTGGGATTTGATGACTTGAAATGTAGACTCGATTCGTGATTTGACCTAGATTTGGCACAATAATTTTTCTTGTAATTCCACATTTCGAGCAACCTCTCTGACACCTAATTTTATCTCCCAAGCACTTGGCAGTCTTGCACACATGAATCTCTCATAACTTTTTCGATGAATTTTGGTGCAGAGTGAACTTGCCACTTAGCGCTTGATCTTTGTATTGGACTGTATCTTGAGTATGTATGATGTTTCCAAATAGGCTCTTTATGTTTTGCGTGATGTTTCTAGTGTTGATTACTGATATACAGGTTGTACGACTGCAGGGTGTGTCTTAGTTTACGATTCAGTTGATAGACTAGACTTGGAATTTAGTATGGCTGGAAGTCAGCATAATAACCTAAGAATAGGTCGTAAGCTTTTTACTCATGACCTAGCATGTGGAAAACTCGTGGAAAAAATTAATCCCATGACTTGATTCATGTGTAACTTGTGAACATGGGCTAAGTTTTTGGCTTTAAAAATCAAACCTTTTTGACTTAGGATTAGATCACTTTGAGCACACATCACAATATTAGAGAATATTGCTAAACTATGAAAAGCATTAGAGGTTAGGGTTTTTAGAAAATAATGACAAAGTTTTTGAAATGCAGGTTATAAACGGAGTCAGAAGAGTATGGATCAATCATGATAAATGAATACCTAATGAGGAAATTGAAGATATGAACAGTTATGAATGACCAAGAAAAATGACAATTTTAAGCATGAATGAACATAAATGCCTCAAATTTTCAATGTCATTTTTAGGAGATAACATGTTTCTCCAACTGGGATGGAGACCTCCCTATGAGGATCCAAGAACCTAGTAGTTCTAGTGGCCTTTACCATTGGGCTATGGAGTCATTTAGCCTTTTTTAACTGATCCACTGCAAACCTGTAGACTGTATGTAGCCTGCAAACCAGTAGCCCACCTCTAGCTTGCCTGTTTATTCAAGAAATTGAAAACAATGTACTTTCTCGTATGAAGAGCTTATTCTTCTGCTAACTCCTATGCTAACCAACTGCATTTCCTCTTATCAAGTGAATTCATGTTTCCAATGAAGCCATGTGAGGAACTAATTTACTGACATCATGTTTGATCTTGACCCGAACAAAAATGGAAGGGATAGCCAACAACAAAGAGGTTTGAATAGACAAACAAACCAATTTCCAAGTGATAAAAATAATTTAACACATATATTGTTCAAAGATTCCAAATAGTTGATAAAGGGTCGTTAAAGTCACAACGAAATACATCTTTGATTTGCTGATCCAACTGGTTGTAATGCTTCTCTTCCTCTCTTTCACAAAACTTAATGTTGAATGTAGACTGCTTGATCGCTGTTGGAGAAAAATACGAACTCAATTTTTGACCTGAACCTTTCCCCTTGCCATCTTCCTTTTCATACCTACTGTAAATTTCTTGATGTTCTAGCTGAAGACTAGACAATCTTTGCAAATCTGGAAACTCTACACTGCCCTCATCATCCTCTTCTTCATGTGTGTTGCAATCAAAAAACTGAAAGTTGTCCTTACTATCTATTGTAGGTTTGAAACTGTCTTCTACTGATACATCATCCTGCTCAACATATTCAAAGTTTTGAAAGGAGGCAATCTTATCTTTATGACAACATCTTTGATCATCTCTTTGTGAAAAAGTAGGACTAGATGAAATTTTAGTAGTTAACAATCCTTCCCAAGACTTAAAATATTCTTCCTCATCACCATACTTATCAAATATGGGAACATCAAGAATGATTTCTAATGATAGAGATGGAGATTCAATCATAGATTCATCAACAATACGATCTTGAAATAGATTTGAAAAAATATCATCTTTTACCTCATCAAATTCGTCCTTCACATCTGACACTAACATGTGAGATACATAAGGAGAAATATAATCCTCTTGCTATCTTTCTTGAAGATTTGATGTTTTCTAAAAATCTTGTTCTTCATAGTCACTACCATTTCCCTTAAACTGTAAATCTGAAAGTGGAGGACTTCCCTTAGAATCTATTGCATATCTGAGACTGTCACCCGCTAATGTATCAATTTGGTAATTACCTTTTGGTTTTTCAAAGGGGGCAATCTCATCTTCATGAAAAAGTAAGTCAGTGGATGCATTTGATACAATGTCAAAAGAATCAATACTATGGTTATGCTCTCGAAGATCACCAACATCTTGGTTACAATGATAGATGTCCCCTATTGCAACATACTCTTCAAAACTATCATTAACCACATCATGTATACATTTATGATCTTCTCTCTATGTAGCTAAAGAAACCATCTCTTCCAATTCATAAAAATCAGACTTAAGGATGGAAAGAGAGTCTTCAGTTTCTTTATAATCCATTTGTAGTTCATGTTGATGGGAAAACACAATATCTTGAAGATCATTTATGGGTTGTGGCATATTATGAGGGGGAGTTCTTTCTGGATTTACATCTTCAAGTTTACAATGTAATTCATATTCATCACAACAATTATCAAATGCAAACTCATCTGAAAAATACCTTTTACAGTGCTTAGTGAACGCTTTGTGAAAATCCTTCAATGATGAAATGCTCGAAGGAGGTAATGAAAAATACCATTGACGTGCATCACCATACAATGAAAACATGGACATCTTCATGCGGTATATCTAATCGATCCATGCTCTCATGAAACTTGAGGAGGTGTTCTGCAGGATTGTCTTCTTTGGCTTCTTTGAAGATAGGCAGAAAATATCCCCATTGCGACATATTAGGTACTGGATGTGGGAAACCATGAACTAAAGAGAAGTCAACAGGTGAAAACCTCCGAGACAAAAGAGAAACAAATGCTTTTGACATTTGAATATCGTGGAGTTGCCACTGAATCTGTCCTTCATGGAGTCGCCAGATAGATGATTACAACCAATGTAGTGTCCAACCTTTTTCTATCATCAAAGATCAGATCTATGTCATCTCCCAGAGAATTTGAGCTTTGATATCCTCTCCCCGACAACGACGCCAATTTGTTATCACTCCAGGAAACTCTCCTATGCTGTAAGTCAGAGATGTCTGGTAACCTAATCTTTTTGGAAACTATTTTCTCAAATATAATTGTGGGTTTGGATCAAGATGAATATCTAACTCACTGGATTGTATCACAAGACTATCTAAGGACATTCAAACAATGCAAGGCCTTCAAGAGCTATTATCAGATAGGTGAACCAAATGGATAAAGAGACTAATCAATTAACCAAAACATATGTCTATCAAAACAATAGATATGATGGGCTAACAGATCAGCAATAAATACTTATGATCCTTTTCTTACTAATTAGATAGCGAGATGACAGTCACCAATGGACTATGTAAACATAGATAAAGAACATAATTCAACTCATAAGCATATAATAGAAAGAGAAAAGAAGATCTGACAATAACAGTGAAAGAAGCTTGCAGGCTAAACATATTATAGAAAGAATCTCTATCACAATAGAAGTATAGTTTAGAACTCAAAATCGAACCCCTAGTTCATCTTCTATCTTTACTTTTATAGCTTTACAATATAGTTTTGAGATCCTAAAATCATGGATTAGATATGCTAAAGATAGAAAGTCAAAATTCAGTTTGCAAAAGATAGGGAATGATCCCCAAAAATGAGGTCAATCCCAGATTTCATGGTCTTCATCTCTTGTAGAGTCATGGTGCAGTGAAGAATAGCCTTCCAAGGCTGGGTGATGACTTTTCAAAGAGATACAAATTCGAATTTGTTGAGATATGCACAAAAAATCCAATCTGTTTCCACCAAAATAGGTGCCAAAATCAACTTGGCTACCCTTTCTAATCCTTATGCACCAAAAATGAATCTTGAAACTAAATATATAATTGATCATCCATCCATCATGAGTGTTTTCAAATGATTTGGATAAGAAAAACCTCGATCTGTGCAAAAATTTGGTCATTCTGGAAGTGAGAGACTTTCGGTGGTTAACATAAAAGACTTCTGGGTGATTTAACTATCGAAAGCTCTACTTTCGATGGTTAGTGAACAGTCGTCCTATTCGCCTAAACAACCAAAAGCTTGGCTTTGTCAAAACTTCAAAATTTGCAAAAATTGATTTACCTTGATGCTTCAATGAGTGTTCAAGGTCTTTTTGATGATGTCGCTCTTCTTCGTACATATCTGGAAACTTTAGTTTGTTGTGTTGAAGACTATTGTATGTCCACCATTGTTGTAGCTAACTCAACTAGGGTTTCCAAACCTGTATGATCGTGTGCTGGAGATTGAGATTCCTTTAACTTTAGCCTCAGAAGTCAAAATCTGTATCAGCAATGCTTTAGCAGCATCACTTAAAGCAAGTTGATACTTTACAATCTGATTTTCTGAAGGGACAGGTTTCCCACCCTGTGAGTTTTCCTCTTGCTTGGGTAATCACCTTTTCTTGTTATTTGCTGCAAGACGCATATTGTTTTCATTATGTTACACAAGTTGTGGAAAAAATGCAGGGTTCTGCATGGATTTTTTCAAGAATGACATCATTTGTTGTTGTCATTGTTCCATCCCTTGAAAGCATTGGGACACTGCCTATAGCTGGAGATCAGTATACTGTTGTCGTGGTTGAGTATGGCTATGTGTAGGATTCAACCTATAAATATTCTTAAGCACAGCTTCTTTTGCAAATTCCAATCGATCTGGATCAACTTTCCTAAATCCCCTCACAATATGAATCTATCCCAAGATATAAATCTCAAGGATTTGATTTTGATGCCAGCTGACCAATCCATCCTATGAGATTATCCATATTTTGATTTTTACTCCACCAATTTCCATTTTCAGATGATTTCTCATCCTGATCTTTTGTTAAGACTTTCTAGCGCCACAGACTCAGCCTCCTCTATCCCTCATGCTGAGGTTAGACTCTCTGAAAGAATGTGTTCCTAGAATACATCATTGATTTTATCAATATACCCTTTCCATCCAAAATTGTATCTCCATTGCCTTCTGAAGAAAACCTATCTCTGTCAATGGATAATATCATCTCCATAGCAATTGGTTCATAGTTCGCATCTTGGCTATGTATTTTAGGCCGCATATAATATTCACCTGGAAAACTGCCATTGTGATTAACTGTCATTATACCTTGCATTTCAGGCAATTGAAACTGAGAAGTAGGATGTTTTGTGTTTGTGACTATAGATTCTTCCAAATTTGAAACTCAATACATATCTACAAATTAAATTCATTAGACAACTATAAAACCATACCCAAAGTTGGAATTCCATTCTTGCTCCTCATGACGCCTTTTATATGCGATCCCGTGCCTACATAAATTTTATCAAACGGTACATGGACAGATCCCATATTTCACGAAAATCAATATATTACAATCTTTACATACGATGAGGTTTCATTAGATAAAATCAAAGAGATTGATATCACTTTGGTGCTGGGATTTGATGACTTGAAATCTAGACTCGATTCATGAGTTGACCTGGATTTGGCATGATAATTTTTCTTGTAATTCCACATTTCGAGCAACCTCTCCGACACCTAATTTTATCTCTCGGGCACTTGGCAGTCTTACATACATGAATCTCTCATAACTTTTTCAATGAATTTTGGTGCAAAGTGAACTTGGCACTTAGTGCTTGAGCTTTGTATTGGACTGTATCTTGAGTATGTATGGTGTTTCCAGCTGGGCTCTTTATGTTTTACGTGATGTTTCTAGTGTTTATTACTGACATACGTGTTGTACAACTGCAGGCATGGCTTAGTTTATGATTTATTTGATAGACTAGACTTGGAATTTAGTATGGATGGAAGTTAGCATAATAACCTAAGAATAGGTCATAAGCTTTTGACTCATGACTTGGCATGTGGACAACCTGTGGCAAAACTTAATCACATGACTTGATTCATGTGTGACTTGTGAACATGAGCTAAGTTTTTGGCTTTAAAAATCGAACCTTTGTGACTTAGGATTAGATCACTTTGAGCAGACATCATAATATTAGACAATATTGCTAAAATATGAAAAGCATTAGAGGTTAGGGTTTTTAGGAAATACTGACAAATTTTTTGGAATGCAGGTTATAAATAGAGTTAGAAAAGTATGGAGCAATCATGATCAGTGAACACCTAATGAGGAAATTGAAGATATGAACAATGGTGAATGACCATAAAAAATGACAATTTTAAGCTTGAATGAAAAGAAATGCCTCAAATTTTCAATGTCATTTTTAGGAGATAACACAACTAATGCTAACACAATTCAAATTGAAAGAATCTTAACAACTAGTGAAAAAATCTTATAAAATTCAATACCTTATTTATGAGAATATCCATTCTCCACTAACCATTCTTTGTACCTTTCCTCCTTATCATCAAGACCCTTCTTCATCTTGTAGACCCACTTGCAACCTACATTTTTCATATCTCTTGGATGTTCTATGAGCTCCCATGTAGCATTCCTCTCTAATGCATTCATTTAATATGTCATTGCTTCTTTCCATTTTTCATTGTTATAACCCTCCACATATTCCTGATAGCACGAAGGTTCATCATCATTAGTACTTAAAGAAATTGATGAAACAAAATCATCATACCTTCTTGGAGGAATTCTGGCCCGTGTAAACCTACTTAGGGAAGTTTGTGGCTCATCAACAATTTGTTGATTTTCATCATCATCCATGTTTTCCTTTGCAGGAACCTCTTCAAAAACCTTTTCATGTTCACTTTCATATTTAGTTGAATGAGTTTCAAACTGAATCTGTTGATATTTCAGTACTTCTACCTGTTTCATTTGAGCATCTTCATCTGATTTGATGAGAGATGATTCATCAAATATTACATCTTTGTTAATGGCGATCTTGTGGGCAGCAGGATCCCACAACCTGTACCCTTTAATACCATCACCATATCCAACAAAGATAAGCCTTTTTTATTTTGCATCTAGTTTACAATGTTGATGTTTCGAAATTAGAGCATAGGATTCACAACCAAAATCTTTAATATTAGAATAATTACAATGGTGACCCGTCCATTCCTCTTATGGAATATTTCACTCTATTGTTGTTGATGGTGATTGATTCACCAGATAACAAGCTATAGATGTTGATTCTTCCCACAATTACTGCTGCAATTTGGTGTTACTCAACATACTCCTTGTTCTCTCTAGATGAGTCGTGTTCATGCATTCAACAACTCTATTTTACTGAGGAGTATATGCAGTGGTTTTATGCATATAAATACCAAACTCCTTTCAATAGTTATCAAATTCCATTGATGTAAATTCACCACCATTATCAGTTATTAAACATTTAATGGACCTACAAGTGCTCTTTTCCACTAAAGCTCTAAACTACTTAAAAACAATAAATACGTCAGCCTCTCTTTTCAACATATAGATCCAAACCTTCCTAGAGAAATCATCTATAAAAGTAACAAAATATGATGATCCTCCATACGAAATAGTAGGGGATGGTACCCAAACATTGGAATAGATATAGTCAAGGATTCCCTCACTGGTGTGTCTTCCGGTTTTAAATTTGTTCCTATTTTGTTTTCCATAAATACAATGTTTGCGGAAATCTAACTTTAAAGACCATAGACTAGGAAGTAATTTATGATCAGTTAATACCTTTGATCCTTTTTCGCTCATATGGACCAACTATTGATGCCACATTCGATCAAAATAATTGTCATTCTAAGATATGTCTATCTCATGATTTGACTCAATTCTTCCTTCTAATAGAAACATGTTTCCAACCTTCTTCACCTTCATGACCAGTAGGATTCCTTTGTAGACCTTCATAATTGCACCTTTAACATTACTCTTATATCCTCTAGTATCTAAGACTCCCGAAGAGATTAGGTTCTTCCTAAGCTCAGGTACATGTCTCACATCAGTTAGCATCTTAACAGATCCATCAAACATCTTAATTCGAATGTTATCGATTCCCACTACTTTACATGAGATCTCATTTCTGTAGTGACTATATTAATTTAAGTCTATTAATTTCATAAACTAAAATAGTAACTTCTACTTGATTGCAGAAAACTCAGTAATTTCTTTTAATTCAGCATATATGCATGTTAAATTAATCAATGAACAACAATTTCATAACAAAATAAAAATTAATTAACATAATAATACAAATTTACCTCTTCCTAATGCTAATTTCTCCGTTGACCCAATTGTCTAGCCCGCTGCTTTGCTGTTGCTTGATGCGTTAACCAACTTTGCCCAAACAGTGTTTCCTCCCTTCTAGCTAGGAGCATCCTGTCCGTCTTCCTAGCTCCAGGATACCGTAAGGCTATCCTGGCCTCTGTGCCGAAAACCCCCAGCAAACTGGTTCCCCTCGTAATGATCCTCCCAGACTGCAAAACTCCAACTCAGAACTAGAAAATACAAAAAACCCTGAAACCAGAACTTTCTCCCTCTCCAAAATGCTTCCTCCCCCAATAATGCCTCCTTCCTCCTCATAAGACTCCTCCTATCATATCCCTTCCACTAACTCACTTCCCTCTCATTAATATCTTATCCCTTCATTATTATCTTATCTCTTTATTTAATTTCTTATCTCCTTATTAATATCCTATCCTCATATTTAATGTATTATCCCCTCCCGCATACGTAAATCATTTAATTAAACAAATTAAAATTATTAACCCTTTTAAATTTATTACCCTGGTTATTCAATGTGATAGGTAATTAATTATTTAATCATAAGTTATAACAATTAATTAATTAATAAATATTTAATTAATATTATTATGCCAATCTTTGTTTAAGTAAAACCATGTTAGGACAATTAATTACCTAATTAATTTTTCGTAATAATCCATAAGCATATATTCAACTAGGGTTGTTACATACACCCACCCTTCAGGAAACTTCATCCCGAAGTTAAGGTATCTTATGGTACAAAGGAAAAGAAACATGGTTTACACATTCATAACAATTAACCGACGTTATGAGTAAGTAAGTTAAGAAAACTCATACGTACTAGTGTATATGTACAAGAAATGCATGTGTAGCTAGTACATACAAGTCCCATGCATGTACTAATAATCAAAACTATCATCCTTTAGTAATTTATGTATGCATCCAATCCAATCAGGAAGACTAGTCTTTTATAACAGACAACAAACTAATCAATTGTTTGAGAAATCCTTTAATTACTATTATCCGGTTCAACAATTTTATTTAGACAACTATGGTTTAGTTATGTAATTATGAATATTCATATATACACATTTCTTTTCTTTTTTTGAAGGGAAAACATTAAATTCCACCACAAGACAAATCTCCATACTTTCTCAACTATTTCTACTCATCCTTCCTCCCTAACTTACTTCCGTCTCGATTCCTATCCTTCCTCTGCTAGACTATCTTGAAGCATCAACTATATTGACCTAAATCCAAATAGAACCCGTAAGTGGAAGTGTCTCTATCTCGACCAAGCTTCCTTAGAAGGCATCTGACAGTCATCATCACACGTCTTGGGGAGCGTGAACTAACACCGTCCTCCCATGACTTCAGGTTTCAAAGGATACACGGTGGGAAATTCCTCCACCCCTCCTAATCATAACTAGGGTCCACACCCTACAATGGAATATACAGTGGCACCATGTTCCTGGGGGTTTTGTCATAGTTTATTCAGTTTTTGGCAGTGTGATCACCTGAAATCCTGCACTGGTCCACATATCATAGCAATGCATCAAAACCAATATAATTTCACATACAATATTCATACCATAATGTTTCTTGTCTAGTGTTCATGATATCCACTTTCATCATCTTTATCCCTTAGCTATTTCATAACCCATAACCTACAGATTAGTCTGTAACAAAAACTCATACATTTCTATGCATTATCATCATGTAATTGCATACTATCATCATTTCAATTTGGTATCCTTGTACCAACAATTTAACATCATATTTTTCCAGTTAGAAATAGATCTCATATTATTCCATTATTCAATTTCGACACCCATTCATAAGATTATCATTTACCAAAATAGATTGCATCATATCCAACATCATTCTAATAGTATTTAAACATTCATAAAAAAATTCATTTTCACAATATGTCACATCATATACATCATCATCAATAACATTTAAACATTCATAAAATTTACATTCACCTAGTATATCACAATATATATATCATCATCCAAAACATTTAAAAATTCATAAAATTTACATTCACCTAGTAGATCGCATTATATACATCATCATCAATAACATTTAAACATTCATAAAAGTTCATACATTTTAAAGTTTAAGTGTATCACTTGATAGTTTCATTGTGACTAGAAAATAAAGTATATAGGCCTCAAGTAGTCCTGTCTGTCTAAGTCAAAAGGTGGTGTTACATACACCCAACCTTCGAGAAACATATTCTCGAGGTGATCAAAAAAGTGAGGGATAGTCTCGTCATAGTGTCTCGACATCTTCCTAAGTAGCAGATCCTGGACTATACTTGTCCCATTGGACCTTAACTTGGTCTACCAGACGGTTCCTGAGCTGTCAGACTCTACGGTCCAACATGCATAATGGTTCTACCGTGAGGGTTCCCACATCCGATACCTGCAATTCCTTTCAATTTAGTTTATGTGATTCATCAACAACTTAATGACGTAAAATAAATACTTGAAAAACATTGTGATTTTTATGCAAGTGGGATGGCAGTACGAGACGATAGGCAACGAGTCCAATTTTCTCTTAGATTCTAAATGGTCCTATAAATTGAGGTGACAACTTTGTCCCCTTCCCGAACCATATGGTACTCTTATTAGGCCTGATACAAATGAAAACCTGGTCTCCCACTTCATAACTTCGGTCAGTCTTGTGTGCATCTGCATAACTTTTCTTCCTATCCTGTGCTTCCTTTAGTCTCTGCCTAATCTGAATCACCTGTTCCTCCATCTCTTGAATCAATTCTGGCCCAACTGTTACTCAGTCTTCTAGTCTATCCCAACTCAATGGTGTTCTACATGGCCTTCCATACAAAGCTTCGTAGGGTGGCATTTCGATGGAGCTATGAAAACTGTTATTATAGGCAAACTCTACCAAATGTAGGTACTTCTCCCACTGGGTTTGATTATCCATTACATACATCCTAAGCATGTCTTCCATGACTTGATTTACTCTCTTAGTTTTCCCATTTGTTTCAAGATGATAAGTTGTACTTAAATTCAACTGAGTCCCCAACGTTGATTGCAAACTTGTCCAAAACCTAGAAGTGAATCTGGATTCTGCATCTGAAATGATCTTCTTAGGTATCCTATGCAAACGAATAACCTCGCTTACAAACACACATGCCACATTAGTGACATAATAAGTGTCTCTAACTGGAATAAAATGACCAATCTTGGTTAACTTATCCACTACCACAAGAATGGCATTGTGTCTATAGAGATGACTTCCCACTTGGACATAGGAATATCATGTGGTTGTAGGAGGCCTACTGGGTGATGGTGGTCGGCTTTCACTTATTGACACTCTAAGCACATGGTGAAAAAATGTACTACATCGCACTTCATGCCTACCCATAAGAAGAGTTTCCTTATGTCTACGTACATCTTCTTAACACCTGGATGCGCACAATAAAGTGCTCTACGGGATTTCTTCAGTATGATGCTTCGAATATCCCCATTCTCAGGGATGTACATCCTTCCTCTATATCTTAACAGTCCATCTGTTTCCAGACTATATCCTTCATATTTTGGATCTAACTGCCTCCCGCTCTGGAGGTTTGAAGTAACCTTTAAATACCAACTGTTTCCTTAGAGTTCTGTCAACACATGTTCCCTCAGATTGACCTTTAAGGGTACCAAGGAGAAGATACGTGGTCTCCTACTCAAGGCATATGTGACCACATTTTCCTTTCCCTTGATGTACAAAATACCAAAATTGTACTCACTCATAAACTCACTCCATTGCCTTTTCCTGGCATTCAGATCTCTTTGAGTGAAGAGATGTTTTAAACTTTGATGGTCCATTTTAAGCTCAAAGTTTCACCCCACAAGAGCTAGCATTACAACTACCAACTCTAAATCATGAGTCGCATATAGCTCTTCATGTTTCTTCAACTTATTAGATGCATAAGCTAGCACTCCTCCATCCTGCATTATCACAACCCCCAACCCTTGCTTCAAGGCATCCATGCAGAGTGTGAAGTCCTTTTCCATATATGGCACTCCTAGAATTGGCACACTAGTTAGTAACCTCTTAAGATCAATGTATGCACTATCACATTCTTCTGTCCATTCATACATGACCCCCTTGCATTGCAAAGTGGTGATGGGTTTCTTTATTTTTGAGAATCCTTCCACAAATCTCTAGTAATAACCTGCTAGCCCCATGAAGCTTCTCACCTCATGGGAATTTTTCGGCACTGGCCACTCCATAATGGCCTTTACCTTTTCTGGGTCCACAGAGATTCCTTCACTAGAAATGATATGACCTAAATAGTGAATCTCTTTCTGGAAGAAGGAACACTTTGACAGCTTCCCATACAATTTGTTCTCTCTAAGGAAAGACAACACTACTCGCAAGTGTTCCTCATGTTCTCTTTCATTCTTGGAATAGATGAGGATGACATATAGAAAGACTTATACAAATCGATCTAAGTACTTCTGTAATACGCCATTCATGAGGCTCATGAATACTGTCAGTGCATTGGTCAATCCGAAAGGTACTACGACGAACTCGTAATGTCCAAACTGAGTTCAAAAGGAATTTTTTGGGATATCTCCTTCCTTAATCCTTAACTGATGATACCCTTATCGCAAATCGATCTTTGAGAATACCACTGCCCCTTTCATATGATCAAAGAGGTCATCTATTCATGGCATAGGGAACCTATTTTTCACTGTAGCATGGTTCAAGTCCCTGTAGTCTATACACAATCATAGGGATCCATCCTTCTTATTTACAAAAATTACTGGTGCGCCCCAAGGTGAGACACTGGGCCTTATTATCCCTAAGTCTAACAACTCCTTCAACTACATTTTCAATTCACAAAGTTCTAGCACTATCATCCGATACAGAGTCTTGGAGATTGGTTCTGCACCAGGTTTTAGCTCAATAGTAAAATCAAGCTCCCTCTCAGGAGGTAATCCTGGTAACTCGCTCGGAAAAACATCCTTAAATTCTGACAATACCGGGTATTGATCCAATGAGGGTCCCTTCCTTCCATTCACTGCTTCCACTACTTAAATTCAACACCCTTGCCTCCAACATCGCTTAACCTTCATAGTTGATATAAAGCGTAACGACACGTTTCTCCATACACCCTGGATCTCTATTAACCTTCCTTCGTCATCGATGCAAAGCACCCTCTTTGCGAAATAATCTACCAAGGCTTGGTGAGCTGCTAACCAATCCATTCCAATGATTAGGTAATATGCCCCGAGAGCAGTGATGTATACCTTCAACCTGGTAGTACACACTCCCAGGTATACTATACAATTATCAACACTAGGTCCTACCATTTTTTTTTCCCCCGAAGACATCTCGACTTGTTTAAAGTCATCGTGTTTGTAGGCTACCAGCCCACTCTTTTCTAATGTAGATGGTGAAATGAAACTATCTGTAGCACCAAAATCAAATAAAATCTTAACATTGATATGATTTAGTGTACCTGATGACTCCACCACCGTGGATTGATGTTCATCTTGGCGATTATTAACCGCTGCATAAATCCGGTGGCTGCTACTTACTCTTCCCATCGGTGCCTTTCCTTCTCTATGCACGAACCTTGATTGTAACTCTGGGTAGTCACGCTAGTAATGGGGTCCTCCACACCCACAACAGGTAACACAAGATTGAACCTGCGCATTGTTATGTAACTATCATTGAAATGAGTTCCTTCCCTTGGAACCCTTGCCCCTACTAGTTATTCTCTAAGATGGTCGTGGAGTTGTCTGCGTCATTGGCGATGAATGAGTTGTTCCACTCACTGCCATTGAAATCCCTACGGCTACTGTCCTTGCCGTGACTCAGTTACCATATGGCAGTGGCCTTAAGCCCCCTCCCTTGGGAAATGTCCTTGGGGCCTTCCCTAAGAATCCAGGATGATGTAGAAATGTCGGTCTTGTACCCCTAGTTAAGTTCATGTGTTCCTCTGCATAACGTGCATTTTCCACCATTTCCTCTACTGAAGACGGTTTCCACATCTTCACCATAGCTCTTATCTTAGGGTTCAATCCATAGACGAAGCGCTTTTCCTGTTGTTGGTCATTATCCATATACGAAACATATTTGACCAATTCCATAAATCTGATCTCATATTCTTCTACAATTCTGTTTCCCTGTACTAAGCAATGGAATGCCCCTACCTGTTGTTCCTCATAATAAGCTGGCAGATATTTCCTTCGAAACCTCTCCTCAAAAATTTCCCAAGATACTGTGTCTGGGGTAAGATGCAGTTGTCTTTCCAGGTTGCCCCACTAGTTCAAGGAGTTGTCTCTTAATTGAAAAATTGTGATCTTTGCCTTTGAGTTGGACACATAGTCCCTTAAGGCAAAACACCTTGTCATGCCTTCCAACCATGCTTCCGCGCATTCACTTTCACGACCCCCAGCAAACTCCAGAAGTTTGATCTTCTACAATTCTCACGTGATTTATTCAGGTGGAGGTCCTCCCCTTGAATCCCTTGACGCTTTTGGATTACCCATTCTAGACAATGGGAGTTCCACTTCGGTCCCTGTTGGTTGTCACCCCTTTAAAGTCTCATTAATGGCATCCAATGAGCGCAGTATGAGAGCTATTTTGGGCAATGGTGGTGGTGGCACTGGTGGTGTTGGCAGTGCTTGCAATGACACTCCCCTACCTCGATTCCCTCGAGTCTTGACCATCCTGTATGCTTTAACCTACATCAACCAAAGTTGTTAGGGTGAGTTCAAGGACATTTCAAATTGGTGCTACACAAACTAGAAATAGCGTTAGGCGTAAGTTTTCTTTACTTGTCTATAAACATACATTACTCTATTTAGGGGATTGGCTAGGTTAGGATTAGGATTAAGCATCTAAGCTTGATTTCTTCACCCCCCAAAAAAAACAAAACTATTGGTTCCCTTGCCCTGTAGCTATGCTAGCCTTGCACCATACTTGCCAATTCCTCTTGCTTACTCTCCTAGTGTGTATTCCACCTCCTTCCCTCTTATCCTAGTCTAAGTCCTTTTAACTTTTCGTTTACAACTAAATATCCTCCCATGCTTGACTCGTGAGCTTTTCCTTAGCGCCTAGTGTTGGCGTTGTCGAATGTTGTATCGAGATTTAGCTTTGACTTTGACTGGTGGAATGGAGTGGAGGGACTTGGCGCTTGGCTCGATGAGTTGTGTGTACGATCTTGTGAGCCTGACACTTGGACAATTAGAGTTTATACTTTGGGATACAAAGATCAGCATCGCTAAATAAGCCTTTACCTTGATTTCCAATGCATTCACTAATTATGATTCTACTCGGTTAGCTGGTTCCGGATCAATAGGTCAGGTAATAAGCCAGTTAGTCTTAATTTTCATACTGTAACTTCCTAATAATGATACCACTCTAGTCCTACAGTGTTACGATTAATCTATTTAAGTATAAGAATTTATTTCTAAAGACTTATTAGGGCACATTGGCATTAGTCCTCTTCTTAAGGCACTTCGCTTGGTGGGTGGTCTTGGGTTCAAAACCCATTGACCCTCTAACATTTTAGTTAACTTTAATGTAGTTTACTTTACACTAAATATACAATTAATTTAATTAAATATATATATATATTTTTATTTGTTACACTAATAATTTTAAAGTTACTTAAGTATTTTATTTTTTTTAAATTTACTTTATACTAAGTTATCATGAATTAACTTTAGATTAATTTACCTAAAATTAACCTAAATTATAATTTAGTGTAACCACTTAATTAACATTAATTTAATTTAATTAAATTAACCTAAATTAACTTTAAATTAATTTAAAGTTAATTATCTTTACACTAAAATAATAATAAAAAATTAAACGAACACACACACAATTTATAAAAAGAAGCTTAAAATTTAAGAAAATCAAAATAATTTTAAAAACAAGTGCGGGCACGCATGGATTCCATGTCCCCGGC
>JZKD02S2355210.1:897837-916945 GCA_000966675.3 Picea glauca | reverse complement strand
TTTTTCGTAAATTTAGTCCCTCAGGCCCGAAAAAGGAATAAAATCTTACCTGAGGATACTCTTCTAAAGAATGGAAATTCAATAGAGTATTCCTTTGTTCGTACAGTTGACCATCGAAACCGAAAAAGGGGTAAACAACCGCCGGACAGACGTGACTTCAAATTTCAGTTTAATGAGTGTGAAGGGTCACAAGATCACTCGACAATCTTTTCATGTTTAGAGGGTCTAGAAAGGGCTTAAAAGGAGACCCGTTATGTTTTGGGAGTCTAGAGGGTAAGAAAAAGAGTGAAAAAGACCCATGCGAATGAGGCTCAAATGCGTATTCAGGAAAGACTACACGGACTCCTCAGCCTACAATGTTGTTTAGAAACGACATGGACACCATAATGCAACCAGGACCTACCTAGGGCATCCATGTTGTGGTAAGATCTACCACCAAGTTGCGACACTTCTAGAGAAGATATGATAGTTCCGTGCCACAACCGGATGGGATCGATCCTATATCATAAGAACAGAAGGAAACAAGATGTAACAATCGAGATGAAATCCTACCCTATATGCTCAAGTTGATTTTTGAAAAAAAAAAAAAAAAAATTATGGACCGTCAATATATATATATATATATTTTTTATTTTTTGAAACTCAATGAAAATTGTCCCAATACTTGATCAAATCCCTCTCATATAACTCATGAACCACTCAAAATGGTTGTTGGTATAAAGAAACTGATAAAGGGGCCCAAAAAAGTGACAAAAAGAGGCCAAAAAGTCTATAAATAGAGGCTGGCAGCTCATTATCACCATTGTTGTTTTGGTAATTGACTCTGGAGCCAAAACACCCCCTTTTCCAAAGATCATGATTCCAGGAGCTACAGTGGATGAAACAAACTTCTTCTTGGACCAAGTAAGTACAAACTCCCTTATCATGCAATTCAATACTTCATTTATTACTTTTAAGTGTGTTTTGGGGGTGGCCGTTGACCTCAAAGAGGTCGGCCCTAGGCAAATGCGGGTTGTCTAGGGACAGCCCGCGGATACCCATAGGCAGGGAAAATCCTGCCCGCGGGTACCCGTGACTGTCGCCTCTACAGGTCATGGGTACCCCCCGTGTGATGGAAAATTTGGTTTAAACAAGTATTGATCCCCTCCTTTTTTCTTTGTGGTGTTGGCAGGATGTATGTTCAGTGGAGGGAGAGGGAGCACGAGGCCACCAATGAGTTAGTGGCCGAAGATCCAAACGTTATGGCCGTACTGACGCAGTGTGGGTTAGTGAAATTCTTTTTGTGTCCATTTATGCGCGCGCAACCAAGGCTGCTGAATGCCCTGGTTGACTATTGGCACCCCGATGTAGAGGCTTTCATGATAGAGGGGCAATCCTTGGTGCCCACCACCGAGGATATTTATTTTTTGACTGACCTCTTGAGGAGAGGGGAACCAGTCAACTTTCAGACTTTTCCTGTGGGGCTGAGAAAAGTCTCGGAGCTGATAGAGGAGTATTGTGAGGCTGGTACCGATCAGAGATCTTCCTCAGTACCTGTGAGAAGGATGACCAACCTCACCCTTCATACTATTTTATCGCTCATTGGGCGGATTACCAGCTCCACAGTCATGCATCAGGCTTCGCACACACAGATGAACTGTGCAATCCAGTGCATGAATGCACAAATTTTTGATTGGAGTACCACACTACTAGCGAGCATGACAAGTCAGTTGACAGCTTGCAGACAGCGGACACACAAGAACTTCGGGTTTGGGACCATCCTGTGTTCATTTTTCTTTGAGAGAGTTCCATGTTTTAGTCCTCGGCTAACAGTACGAGGACATCTGGCTACTTTCCCCATAGTATGCATATGGGCATTGTTGCTTCCATGACAGGGTGGTGGGAGGACCACAAAGGCCTTCAACGATGACTTTTTTTCTTGGCTGTCGTGACAGATCCTGGCTATTGGGGACTACCCATACGCAGGGATTGACTTCTCCAGAGATCCAGTGATACCAGTGCCTCCTAGTGAGGAGCGAGGGGAGATGGGTAAGTCTCCACCTATAGTTTTTTTGTTTGCATATGTAATTTTTATGTATTTTCTATATATATATCATGTTTTTGTATACCAGAGTTTTTGATGGGTGAACGTTTCTTGCATGCAGATGTGGGACCGGTGCAACCTGCCGACTATGCACGAAACAATCGTTGCCCATGGCCTGAAGCCGCAGCTGCTGCCGCTGGAGGAGCAGTAGTAGCCAGGAACATCCCAGCCGGAGAGGCCGAGAGAGTCCTGAGGCAGATTGAGTAGAACTTTATTGCGCTCACTCGCACAGTTCCCATGGCAGAGATAGAGGACTTGCCACCCTCTATGCAGACTCATGTTGTGGGGGCACCTCGAACATGGGTCTCATTGTTTAGGCATTTAGCCCAGGTTGTACATGATTATAACAGTGCCCACAAGCCTTGAGCAGACTTTTAACCTTTTTATGTGCCATGAGCACCTTGTTGTATATATGTTTTGAGGGCATAAGCCCCAGTGACTCATTATGGTTCCCACTTGTGAGGCACTTGCGCCCATCTATGTACTCTGAGGATTTTATGATGTTCATATATGGTTTTTATTTCTTTTTTGTGTCTTATGGATGATGTGTACAAAAATGTATTTACATGTGTATGATCATGATCTTTTTATATGTGAGAAAGATGCCAATCTAAAATGTGATTAGCTAGAGTATCCGTGATTTGATTTAGATTCCTAGGAACATGAAAATATGTAATATAATCAAAGTTGCATTCCAAGAGACGTACCCTAAGGAATCGTCGGTGTAAAGTAGGGTCATGCACACGGTATATTCTGTTTATCTACGACACAACGAGTTGAGTGTCTAGATAAACCCAGAGATGAGAGATACCCAATGACAAAGCGTCACGAAGCAACTCAATAACTACACTATACTCAACAACATTGTTTGTGGTGTCACCTAAGCATATACCTCCGGAAGATAACAACTGACCCTGTGGTGTAAATTCACCCAAGCTGCAGAGGCAAGCCTCCGCGTGTGTCTACTAGCACCATCTGCATACCCAAGGAACACCTCAGATTCACTTGATATCTTCCATAATGATGAAAGATAACATCAATGACATGTCCATAACACATTTTAAAAGAAACGTAAAAAATTAATACTACAAAGACTATACATATGTTACAAAAGGTTACCCACAGTGACCTTTCTATGAGTAATACTTCTTGAGGTAAAGCCCATTTCTAGGCTCTGCCAAAGCATTCCCTTCAAAATTGACTAGATGATAAGCACCCTTTTTTAAAACCTCCTTAATAATGAAGGGTCCGAACCACATGGGTTTAAACTTTCCTGCCCCCAAGGGGTCCTTATCTTGGTCGTAAACCAGGACAAGGTCGCCCTCAGAAAAAACCCGAGGATGAACGAACCTATCATATTGACACTTAAACTTATGTTTATGAGCTTTGTTGTCTAGGGCCTCATCGCGACGTTGTTCATCAAGCTACTCAAGGTGTACTAACCGTTCTTCAAGTGGAGAAGTGTCCGGCAATAACTGTACTGCCAATTTTAGAGATGGAATTTGACATTCGATGGGCAAGACTGCCTCCAGCTCGTAAACGAGTTGGAAAGGTGAGAAACCAGTTGCAGTCTTAACTGAGGTTCGGTAAGCCCATAATGCCGAGTATAACATCAAATGCCAATTTGACTTGGATGAGTTGATAGTTCGCTGTAGCATCGTCTTGAGAGTTTTGTTAACAACTTCCACCTGCCCATTGGCTTGGGGATAGTAAGGTGAGGAATGTTCTTGCCATAACCAAAGCTTTGATGTTAACTCGGACATCATTTGGTTTTGAAAGTGACTGCCATGGTCAGTGAAAATCTCTCTTGGGATGTCGAACCATGCTATAATTTGGTTAAATAAGAAGAGAGTTGCAGTCTCTCCATCATATTTAAACGTTGGCATAGCTTCGACCCACTTAGTGAAGTATTCGCCAGCTACGATGATATAGCGGTGCCCCCTTGCTGATGGGGGGTTGCATGTAGAGTAATCAATCCCCCACTTAGTGAAGGGACCAACTGTGATGACATGAAACATAAGAGTTGGATGTGCCCTCATCTTCTGTGAGAAGATTTGGCATGGATGGCACTTCTTGACCGACTCGATACAATCTTTCATCAGTGTGGGCCAGAAGTAACCTACTCATAAAATCTTTTGGGCTATTGCCAACCTAGACAAGTGATCACCACAAGCTCCTATATGAAAATCGTTGAGCACTATGACGGCCTCCTCATGAGTGAGACATCGGCACAAGATGCAGTATACACCTCTCCGATACAACATATCATTGAGTATGAGATAGTTCTTAGACTGATGGCGTATCCTCTGACGCTCGTCACGAGAAGCAGGGGCACTTCAAGGTCTGGAGATAGATCAGTATATCTTCGTACCAAGGGTCTGAAGATTCAATCAAAAACATATTCCCCCGGATAGGCGATTCCTCAGGCACAACGTCACCTGACACAACCGAAAGCTCCGAGATAAGTTTTGCGAAAACCAGTGACTTTTTGGACTTGGCTGAAACAAAGTCTAAGTCAAATTCTTGGAGGATTACCATCCATCTACTGATTTTTTCGCCGATAACCCACCGCCTCAACATGTACTGGAATGGATTCACGACAGCAATGACTGTGGTCTTGTGAAATAGAAGATAGTGACGGAACCATTGAATAGCATGAGCTTCTGCCAACACAAGTTTTTTGAGATGGTTATAATTAAGTTCCGATCCTACAAGTCCTTGGCTCAGGTAATAGATCACGTATTTGGAAAACAAATCATCCTCTTGAACTAAAACCATGCCTATGGTTGACTCTGCGAAAGGCAGATATAATAAGAAGTTTTTGTTATAATTAGGTGGTCGTAGCAGAGGTGCGGTGGTGAGGGCGTATTTTAATGTGTCGAAAGAGCATTGAGCAGCTTCGTCCCAGAAAAAAGGAACATCTTTCTTTAGTAAATGCATAAAGCCCTTGGTGATTTCGGCATAGTTGGTGATGAAGCGTCGTAAGAAGTTCGCCTTGCCTTGAAGACTCTGCAGTTGTAATATTGTGCGTGGGGGGGGGCAACTGGACTATTTCCTCCACCTTAAGAGGATCGACCATGATCCCTATTGTTGAAACAATGAAACCTAACAAACGTCCTGATGTGATGCAAAAGCTACACTTGTTGGGATTCAAGCGAATCTTGAAGTAGTGACAGCGTTCGAAGATTAGTCAGAGGTGCATAGGATGATCCTTTCACTTGCGAGAGCGTGATGCTAAATCATCTAGATAGGCCTCTACTATATGTTTGAGGTCATGAAACACAAAAGACATGGCCTGCTAGAAAGTGGCTTGAGCATTGTTGAGACGAAAAGGCATCTTACGATATACGAATGTACCCCATGGACAAATGAATGTTGTTTTATGTTGGTCCTCAGGTTTGATTTGGATTTGATTATATCCTAAAAAACCATCCATGAATGAAAAGGCTTCACAACCGGTGCATTCATCAATGATCTGATCGATGAATGGGGTTGGATAATTATCTTTTGGACATGCCTTATTGAAATCACGGAAATCAGTACATACACGAATCCTGCCTTTTTTTTTTATCGAATGCCACGGGGTTTGACACCCACTGAGTCAAATGAATCGGGTAAATGAACCCTACCTTGAGCAATTTCTCGACCTTAGCCTTGATGGCTACTGCTTTCCTGGGATTAACTGGATGAATTTTTTGTTGAACAGGCTTAGCATCAGGATACATTGTGATCTCATGTTCAACTATTTTCGGATTGATGCCTAGCATTTCCTCATAAGACCAGGCAAAAACATCGCAGAATTCTTTGAAAAGATCCATGTAAATCTGAACCTCCTCGGGGGAGCAATCCACTCCGACGAAGACATTCTCCACGACGCCAGGGGTTTAGGAGATGTTGATAGGTATAGTGGCAGTGATAGTCGCTATATTTCCCTCAGCATAAATTTCTTGTGTAGCTAAGAGGTTAATGGGACATGGCTGACCTCCCGTCATGGTGATAGTGAATTCTCCTGCCTCGATTCGGCTTAACTCTGGGAGGAAATATGATCTATGATTAATATCTTCCCAAGGTTTGTCTGGACTAGTCATTGCTTCGATTACAGCTTCGTCAGAAGGCAAGACTAAGTCTAACGAATCGGTGGTAGCAAGAGAACCTTGAGCCCAGATAGGCTCTAGAAGTGAATCCAAGTCTTGTGCGGGAGTCGGATCAGGAGTAGCTGAAGTTTGTTGGACCAATGAGTATGCTACTTCAGCAGCCAACAAGGGCATGGACATTCTGGAGTGCCCCGTCTCATCCATCATGGCTGATGGGGAAGGAAGAATCCACGGATCCTGAAAGTAAGTCGCGTGGAACGACGAGACGTGAAAGATCTCAACCTTGTGGTGAGTCGATATAAACTTGACATCACTATGAGGAGATGGGTAATTGAAAGTACCCATCAAGGATGGGCACAAACCAACTCCTACGTTAATGACACCGACTTGAGGATTATCTATCATAGGAACCGTGGATGCCCCCAAAGATGGGTCAGGTCTCGAGAAGGACAATTGATCAATGGTCACTATCCGGCCTTCATGTGGAAACAATAAGACTCGAAAAACTGTAGCAACCATAGCTTGCATAGCATAAGTCCAACTACGACCCAACAAGAGATTGTAGTCGAGGGGGGCATCAACTACCTCTACTTCGACGCACATGGTATTTCCCCCTAACTGCACAGGGAAAGAAGGAATGATGCCATGTGGTTGAAAACAACGACCGTCAAACGTAGTGAGGAGAGTAGGTGATGGAGACAATTTAGGCTGACCAATGTATTTCCAGCATGCTAACGACATAACACAAGTCGAAGCGCCCTCGTCGACCACCGTGCAGAATATATTCCGTGTAAAAGTTTTCTTGGGATGAGTCACTACTATTTGAAACGCGATGTGGTAAGGCAAACGAGGTTTCAAGTCATTCGTATATAACATGATGGTACCTAGGTTACAAGTCTCAGTAGAGCCTAAAGAAGCCAACAAGGATTTTCTCTGAGCAGGGAAACTTTGGAGGACCTCCAAAGCAGACATAGCACAAGGGGTTCGGGATAAATCTTCCACCACAAAGTAGTTCTGGCTGGCCCTTGCATTTGGATTGTGAGAAGCTTTCTTAAATGCACCTTTTGGAATGCGTGTCCTTGTTTCTCCTAACGTCTTCTCAATCTGTAGAGGAAGAGATGGGAGTTTTGCTTCTTTTCCCTTCTCAGAGGCGCTTGGTTTACTATAGTCGTGCACTCTAGTCATTATTAAAGCATCACCCCTAACCATATATACGTTCACAGACGAGGAATTATTTTGGGGGAGGGTAGGTTTCTTGGCTGCCCCCCTCAACACTTGTAGAGGCTTGAGTTAAATTTTGCCCATGCTGAAAGGGATTAGTCAACACGGCTTGTTGTTGCTGTGTGACAAACTTTTGGGCCTTCGCAAGTGGAGGAGATAGATGGGTCGGGTGGTATTCCACACATAAGTTGCACGGATAACTCACCTTCCTCTTTTCTGTGGTGCCCTCGCCAGCATTATCAGTGGGTTTCTTATCCCCCTTACCCTTCTTGCATTGTTTTTTCTTCCCTTCAAGATACTGGGTGGACTTTGGGTTAGTCATCTGTACAGAGTGTACTTTCGATGTTTGGGTAGGAGGAGCAACCAAAGAAGTAATCTGGTTGGCCGCTGAGTGTTGTATAGATAACTGTTGCAATTGTTTTTTCAATTGCTCAGCGAGCTTAGTTTGTGCCAAACCAATGATACCATCGGCATGTGGTCCGGCTCTTTGTCTGGTTTTATCCAGTATCGATCATGGTGCATCCGGCAGGATGTTGTACAATAGACCAGACTGAGAATAGATAAGCTCAAGCTGTTGAGCCCTCATGATGGCATCTTCTTCGGAAAAAACCCCAGAAGTTGTGACGTCTTTGGATAATTGCATTACTAAAGACTTAAGGAACCACTTAAGAAGGAATTCTTGTGGAACTGGTACTTTGATTAGACTCTTTCAGCATCGCCACTCTCAGATATGATCAGAGATATGGTCCGTTGTCATCTTCTCAAAATTGGCTAGCAACTCTATGATGGCATCGTATCTCACAGGTAACTGGAAATGGTTAAGGAAGGTCATCGCCAGTTCGCTAAAAGAAGAGTATCGTGAACGATCGAGCTCTATGTACCATTTTGCGGCACTCCCAATAAGAGTGCATTGAAACAATTGAAACTGGACAGAGTCATCTTTCAGTGAGTTAGATGAACACCAAAGATGGAAAGTGGTCACATGATCACCTGGATCTTCATTAGGCTTGGCCTCGAACTTTGGAATTTTCGAAGGCAACTTTGTTGGCATAGGAGGCCAACGCGGATCATGATAGATAGGATCATTTAGCAACTGTGTCAAATCTGGCAACTGTAATGTCACCAAGAATGGTAGTTTGGGTTGCTGTTGATAGCCTAGGAAAAAGAGTCCTGGAGTTTGACTGGCACCAGGTTGCCAGGAAAAGTTTGGCTGCTGGCCCAGATTTTGGTAGAAACCATGGCCCTGACCAGCGTAAGGGTTTTTCATCTGTGGAGACATCATTGGCTAATTCCCCATAAAGGACATAGGATGTTGGGCATTCATCGTGTTTGAAGGACTTTGGGAAGGATTATTCCATGCCAGTCCCGATGGGAGACGCATAGAAGTCTGTCCAGGGTTCCATTGACTGTGGAAAGAATTACCCCAGAATGGCATTCCAGAGGAAGGAATGGATCCTTGTCCTAAGTTCCAAGGTCCTGGTATATGTGCCCCCAACGCAGGAATAGTACCCTGTGTCGGAGTAGACTATCCAAAAATGGGTGTGCCCCTAGATGGGAAAGCAGTGGATGTGAAAGTGTTATTACCAAACGTCCCATTCCAAACAAATGGTGACGAACCTACCGACTGAGTTTGCGCAAGTGTTCCTTGACTCCCAACTCCAAATGAACTCGTATGTGCAGGCTGCCCAGCGGACTGCTGATGCAGACCACCAAGCGAAGGGGACAAAAGAGAGATATGACCTCCACTATAAGGAAAAGCATTAAATAGGACAGGAATGTCCCCATGTTGACCTTTTAGAGGAGCGTTAGAGATCCCTGCGCCCAGACCCAAAGTCTGTAAAGTGGAGTGAGTGAGTGCAGGACTTGTGCCTAAACTAGGCATACCGTATGAAAATGGAGGGCCTGTTGCACTAGGTGTGAAAGGGTTGGTGGCCGCCGCAATAGATAGGGTTGGTACACTATGCGATGTAGTTGCGGCCGAGACCATGGTGGCCTGGACCACCGACAAGGGTAAGTTAGGAGAAGCTTCTCCTATGGTAGCAACAATGATGGGAATGGAATAATTCCCAGAGGAAGTAATAGTGTTTGTTTCCATAGATGTGTGAGGCACTGACAGGCATTCGTAAAATTGAATTGGCATAATAACTTGCAGCCAAGTATCAGTGGTTGAGGTTTCAACCAATCCAAGATTGGTAGTCAATTCCTCCAGGAGTTGTTCGGGCTCAATGGTTGGTAAGTCGGTTGCTTCGAAAGACCCTTGTTGATCTAGCCTCCGCCTCAATGGTGGCAGGGGTGGATCCAGTATAATCGGCGGCAGGCCCAGAAGCCTTCATGACCGGTGGAGCTCTGAATCCTCCACTGTGTGAGAAGATCCATGACACACTAAGGTATTCTACATGAACAAACAGTAACAGACACTAAAATAAGCCCCTATGAGATAAGACAAGCAATCACTAACTATTTTGAAGAACAGTTACAACAACCAACACTAGAGCAACTTACCGGTGCAAGTGCAACTTGAATATGGAAGCACCCTCCAGGTATACTCTACAAAGTGTGGCATGATGTTTGTCCTATGTATCGCATTATACCCCAACAGTCACCTGTGTATGTCCCTAGAAAATATTGGCAACTAGTTTTCCAGCACACGAACAGTCACTAGGCGGGTACAGTCGATAGTCGGGTAGACCACAAAGAGTAGGGTATCAAGATCGAAACCTATCAAGGGTATCGAGAGAAAATGGTCCAGAAGACAACTAAGGACCTCGAACGGATTCAAGACCCACAAAGCTCCGTGGCAAATGCAAACGATGGAATCCCTCAACAAATCCTCAATATGTGTTCTCCACTACGCTTGGTCCAGCTTTGGAGGGGTTATCTTTGCTACCTTTTCTTACGTGACCTCGTGTTTATCCCCTATGTTAGAGGGGGGTCCTAGATAACTTTCACATAACTGGACTTCTACACTCCCTATCACAGACTCCAATGTTTGGTTTGAGTGGCCTTGGAGAGTTTACTCTCCAACCTATTCCAAGGCCCTAGTCCTGAGCTAGTGTATGAACCCTACAAACAAAAAAGTCTAATAGATTTTAATTAGCGTTGCTTTTAATGGGATTTTTTACGTCACAAGGTATGAAGGTGAAACTGATGGTGTGTAAAGACTCAACGAAAAATGAATAAAAAATGCTTGGAAACAAAAACTTTTACAAAAAATGAAAAAACCAGCAACTTTTCACCAAGAAAGATTTCTTTTCCTTTTTGAATTTTCTAAGATTTCATGCAGCAAACATAAAGGAATTTCACTCAACCTGCAAGCTACTTATGCTCTAATTGCAGTGAAAAAACTTATGAAAAAAGACTTCTTCCTAGCTACTGATGCAACAACACAATCTTCAAACAAACAAGAAAATGAAAAAGAGATATATATATATATTTTTATTTGAGTGCTAAATGAAGCAACAAAGGGAAAATGCCGACAAGCACAAAACCAAGAAAACAAAATAAAATTATGGCTTAAAGTGAAGATCGCAAAGAAACGGAGCAAAGACACTCAATGGAAATCGAGAAAGCACTGCTTCTTACGCTTTTCTAAAAATCATAAAACACACACAAATTTTTTTTATCTTTTCTATCAAACATTAACTAAGAAAAAATAGGCTAAGGATAAGAGGCCCTAACCTACTGACTGTGCAACCCTAGACTCAAACACTTGAGAGGAAAAAAACTTCTCACTGCAAGAGGGGACGACTGCCCCACCCTGAATGAAAAGCCACCCGACAAGCCTATGACTGTCACTAAAACAGCACGCGTGCAAATGCGTGCTGAGGTATAACAGAGCATGGGTACCCGTGAGCTGAACTGGTACATGTTGCGTGTATGTGTAAAAATCCAAGACAAAACTAAACACAGACAGCCCAGACCTAGAAGATGCCTCTGGTATTGACAACCAGGGTCTCTTGAAGGCTTGGATGCTTCTTCTTTAACATAAAAGGAAAATAAATGAAAAAAATAATAAACACAATAAAGTAGACTACGACAAGACTGTGAACTAGCAAGACCCAGACATGATCCAGAAAGCCCCCTGAGAATATGCAATTCTGACAGGGAAGAGGAGACTACCTCTTAAGCTCTCTGAGTCCTACATGCTACTGAAACCTCTACAGCAAGCGTTCAAACGCGGATTGTAGAAGGTTAGGGCGCAGGTTACATGTGTGCAGGCCTTCTACAGGCCATGTGTACCTCTGTGTGTCCCGATAATAAATGTCAAGCAACAGTCAAGGAAAAACTAGTATTAAGAACCAGGTTCCCTGCTAGCTCTGACCTAACAGAAAACAAACAAACAAAGAAAAATAAAATCTAATTTTTTGAACTACCCAAAAAACCTTCAACTAAATCTGGAACCCTAAGAGTAATATACCCAGTGGAGTCGCCAATTCTGTTGTTGGGAAATAATACCCTATGGACTAACAAGCTAGGGCTGAACTTGTACGCAAATCATGACCTTAAAGAAACCACTTTTAACCTATCACCCCAATACTCAAAACCCTTTTTCACATACAAGCATGGAAATGACCTACTAACCTTTTTTATCGATGTTTTATGTAGATCCTCCGTTGTGCTTTATCTGCTTGCTTGTGCTGCTCCTTCCAAAGACAATCCTGCAATTGAGACAAAATACTAAGCATGCATGCTATTTTTCTACTTGAGGGTTAGAGATTAAGCATAATTCAAACAAAATATATATAACTTGTGCATTGGGATGGGAAAAGTATTCTTTTTTTAATCTCAAGACGAATCAACTTACAATAATGATAGAGACCAGCCACCGTTCCTCGATCCTGATTCTGGGCTCCTCCTCTTCGTTGTCCTCCAACTGCTTTTCTTTAATTCTCCTTAAGCTTGAGGAAAGGTTAAAGGGTTGGGACAAATGGATTCGGCAATTGGGAAGAGTTTCTTTGCTATCTTTTTCCTCTTCCAAATAGTACCCCTACCCCTTCTTTTATAGGCTAGAAGGAGCTAGGGTTTAGGATGAACTCTCGTCCATGCATGGCCGAGAGTTTTAGTTAACTGACCCATAGCTTTTTGTCCCATCTGCAACTTTCCTGTTTTTGTGCTTTTTTAGGTAAACGCGGGCTGTAGTAGGCCAGCCAGCGTTCCAATGCATGCAGTAGTAGGCCTGCCAGCGTTCCAACACGTGCAGTAGTAGTTTAGGGCATGTTTTACTTGATTTAAGAGGATTTTCAAGAGTTTAATAAGCATGGCTTTGGCAAGGAATGGATATGAGTTGGCCTGATGCCAGGTAAGCATGTGTGGTGCAATTTAGGGTTATAACACCTCTTCGATCACTTGAAATCTTCACAAGAGATTAATTAAAGATGTAGGCGTAAAATCTAATTATGATTCCTCCTTTCTTTGGCACGTGCCCATCAAGTTATCTATCTCTAAAGTTGGTGCACTATCTTGTCATGGAATGAGAGAACTAAAATTGACTTTAATGGTAGACTGGAGAATAATAGTGACTCAAATAGTGCAGTGCATCTTGGAAAGGGTGGGTGCTGATGTTCCTAGTGAAGAGAAACTAGGCCCTGTTCCACCATCCTCGCAATCTTCTCTTGGCTCATGCATACTAATGCAGATAGAGATTACTCCATTTTTTTTTTTACTCCATTTATGTGCATATGTTTTTTTTTTACATTTTAATTAAATGTGTTTTACATATGCCGATTATTTTTTATTTGTTTTCTTTTAGTAATGTGGTTTATACTTATATTTATTTATATGTATGTATCTATATATATATATATATATATATATATATATATTTTTTTTTTTTTTTAGCCACGTTCCAAAATTTATTTAACACTTTAAATACGTATAATATTAAGCCAATTTCATTTTCCAGGCATATTGTTTATATATTATATATAGATTTGTGTATATACTAAAATCAAAATGTATACTTGGCTTGCAGGTTAGGTGGAGGTGGGGCTAGAACTTGGAGTTGGAACTTGGCCCTCAGGCCCAAATTTATCTAATTTTATCTAATTTCTGGGTGGGTACAATTCCATTTCTAAATTGGATAGGTGGGTAGGTAGGCCCTTAAGGCTCCATTGCATCAACTGGAGCTTTGATACCATGTGTAGTGACTGTATTAATTTAAGTCTATTAATTTCATAAACTGAAATAGTAACTTCTACTTGATTGTAGAAAATTCAGTAATTTCTTTTAATTCAGCATATACGCATGTTAAATTAATCAATGAACAAAAATTTCATAACAGAATAAAAATTACTTAACAGAGTAATACAAATTTACCTCTTCCTAATGCTAATTTCTCCGTTGACCTGGTTGTCTAGCCCACTACTTTGTTGTTGCCTGATGCACTGACCAACTCTGCCCAAACCGTGTTTCCTCCCTGCCAACTAGGAGCAGCCTGTCCAGCTTCCTAGCTCTAGGATACCGTAAGGCTATCCTGGCCCTTGTGCCCAAAACCCCCAGCAAACCGAGCCCCCCTATAATGATCCTCCCAGACTACAAAACTCCAACTCAGAACCAGAAAATCAAAAAAAGCCTGAAACTAGAACTTTCTCCCTCTCCAAAATGCTTCCTCCCCCAATAATGCCTCCATCCTCCTCGTAATACTCCTCCTGTCATATCCCTTCAACCGACTCTCTTCCCACTCATTAATATCTTATCACTTCATTATTATCTTATCTCTTTATTTAATGTCTTATCCCCTTATTAATATCATATCCTCATATTTAATGTCTTATCCCCTTATTAATATCCTATCCTCATATTTAATGCCTTATCCCCTCCCGCATACGTAAATCATTTAATTAAACAAATTAAAATTATTAACCCTTTTAAATTTATTACCCTGGTCATTCAATGTGATAGGTAATTAATTTATTTATTTAATTAATTATTTAATCATAAGTTATAAGAATTAATTAATTAATAAATATTTAATTAATATTATTATGCCAATCTTTGTTTAAGTAAAACCATGTAAGGACAATTAATTACCTAATTAATTTTGCTTAATAATCCCTAAGAATATATTCAACTAGGGTTGTTACAATTTCCCATGTAAACAATTCCATCATCTATAGACTGGTAAGTAATAAACCGGTTTCTATGAAGACATGTGTGATTTGAGGAACCAAAATCTAATAACCAATGTTGATCATGACATGAAACAATACTAATTGTTAAAACTTCATCATCCATACCTGAACTTGTTGATGAGCTTGTTTCAGTTGTGTTTTCTTCCTTTGTCTCCTTTGGGGAGTCTTCTTTGGAGGCTTGTTTACGCTTCCAACATTTCTTATTCATATGTCCAGATTTGCCACAAAACCAACACTTAAGATTTCTCTTCTTTCCCTTCGACTTTGACTAAGAGAAATCCCTCTGAAAATGTCCTCTTTATTTAGGTCTTCATATGACCACCATCGCCTCATATGTAGAGGTTTCTAAATTGTATTTCTTCCTTGTTTCCTTAGATAGTAGTGCTCCAACAATAACATCAAACTCAATACTTTATGTAACTGAAACTAATAGAGGTAACAAAGTGTTCCCATGACTCGGGAAAAGAATACAATAATTTAATTTCCTTTTCTTCAGATTCAAATTTCGCTCCCATGCTAGTCAAATGGACTAAAAGAGTATTAAAAGTATTTAAATGATTATCTATTTTTGTACCTTCCATCATGCGCAAACTGTACAATTTTATTTTCAAGAAGATCTTGTTCATCAAGCATTTCGTCGTATATAATATTCCCATCTTTGTCTATAAACCGATTGTTGTCTTCTCCGTAAAATTGTTGAACATAACATCATTGGCCAAACACAGTTGTATGGCGCTCAGTGCTCTCGCATCGCTCTCATCCCACTCCTCATCTGTGATGGATGCAGGTTTCTTCGATTTTCCCACAAGTGCCTTCACCATGCCTTGTTGCACGAGTAGTTCATGCATATTGACCTTCCATATCTCAAAACTAGTTTTTCCATTGAACTTCTCAATTTCAAATTTCGCACTCTGAGTTTTCACCATTTTTGTCGTTCTTGTACTTCTCGACCTTCGTCTCTTCAAGTATCGCCTCCATTCTTGTTGATATTCCCCTTCACGTCCTCAGTGAGCACCTAGAGCTCGGTGCAGTAGGGATGAGACACGTCCACTTCTTTATCAGATGGGAAAGAAAGTACATCTTTTCTTGCACTTAAAATTTGAGTGGTGTCTACAAAGATAACTTAGATAATGTTGAACTTGAACATATTCCATTCTCTTTTCTTATATAACAAAACTAAATTCCATGCTGAGAACTCAATATCGAAGATTTCTAGCAGAGCCGATGCACAAAAATATATTCCAAGGTGATACCTCTCAAGTGAAAAACTCATGCAGAGTCACATGTGCGGCCCACTAGACTCTCACGTGAAAAACGCATGCGGAGCTCACCAGACTGTCGTCGCACCTGTCAACTGGAGTGGACCACAATGATTTCAAAATTTCCAAAGTACGCAAGTATAGTGTAACAATCGTTGCACCCTTCAAGAGGAGAGACCTGCGACAATTAGAGATCGATGCACCTCATGCAAAAAACCATGGGAAAATGGCACTGTTGTTGCTCCTCCAAAAAAATTGATGCCCGTGACACATATGGCACTTTTGTTGCTCCATTCAGTTTTTCTTTGCTTTGTTTTCAACGACCTCCATCTTGCTTTGATACCCCTTGTTGTACTTGTCATCCAAAAAATGAACTAATACACATCAAATATACAAAAAAATAATATCATATGGCAAATCTATAAAAGAGACTCATAGATTTTACGTGGTTCACCCAAATTTGGACTACGTCCACCAAGCAATGGTATCGATCCTTCATTTGTTCATAAATGGAGGTTTAACTATTTTTCTGACTCACACACTACTCTTCTCACATACATGGAATAAATAATTCTCCTAGGCTTGTAGTATCAACCCAAACAACTTACTAACTGAACAATAAATGTTCTCCTATGCATACTCGAGTAGAGTTAACACATACACAACTGAATCCTTAATAAGAGGAGTTGATGTAGATGAGTGTTCCTTGAATTCAGGGGTTCTGTTGTCACACATTTCAACATAGACGAATGGTGAAATCCCGAAGTTGATCGATAAAAAAGTGACAATGGGGTGGGAAGGAATAAGCATGTAGGAACACATGCATGTTTTTAGAAACATGCATGCATTATTAATCCTACAACCTTGATACTCACTGAAATATCACACACACTTTCCAACTTTATAGATTTTTCAACCCGTTATTTCCTCATCCTCATAGATGGCTCGAAATCCTTTTATAGCAGTTTGGACAAGTATTTGAAACTCATTCTCTTTGACTAGACCAGAACCATTAATAGTTTTATCTTTCATCGAACACCCACATAAATCATTGACATCAGAGATAGTTATTGTGATGTGGCATGTCACTGTTATGATTGTGATATATGTCAATAAACATGTAAAATAAACGAGATGCTAATAAAATGTAAAATAAGAATGAATTGGATGAAGGGCATGTCGGATATGTATTACCAAGGTGATATTTATTTTAATTTTTTGGAAAAGTATTTTGTTGTTTATATATGTGATAGTTTTTTTTAATTCATATTATTGTACTAAAGTTTAATTAGATTAGTTTAATTTTGATCTTTATAAAATATTATTTTTAGTGTGTATATATATATATAAATGATAGTTTTTTAAATTTTCAAATATTATTTTTAATATATGATAGTTTTTTTTAACTTTTAAATATTGTTTTTCATATTTATAATCTTTTATTTTTTATTTTTTATTATATAATATTAATTTTCATTTAAAAATATTACTTATCGTTATTATTTAAAATTATTATTTAGGATAGTTAATACATTTCATGTGTGTGGTGGGTTTAAATTAGCATACTATCATATACCGAAAAATGTTCACTTTTAACCTTCTTGTTTTTATGTTGTTATATTGTTTTTCTTTTTTTCTTTTCTATTATCAAGAACATGAGTGGACCTAATGATTGAGAACATGTGTTTCCTCCTTGGACATCAAAAGTTCAAATCCATAGGGGGTTAGGGTATGTATACCTCTGTAAACTTTGGTGTCTGTCTTGGATGTGACCTTATAAAAATATCATCCATGGTTTTTTGCATGTTGATAAACTTGTTCCGGGGTTCAAGACTATATTAAATAGTACTTTAGTTACAAATTATGGTCTTACAAGTTTATGATATTTGATTGGCCATGGAAAAATAATATTTTTAGAAAGACAACTTTTTGAATCAAATGATTCTTTTAAACATTATGTTTTAAAAAGATTTTTAAATAAAATAATTTCTTTAGACATTACATTGAAAAGTGTTTTTTTTTTTATGTATCCTTAACTTGAAACACTTAAAACTGTTAGAAATTATGGACTTAGAAGTATATGATATTTTATTGGTCATGGAAAAAGAATGTTGTCAAAAAACATTGTTTGCATAAAATGATTGATTTAAAGGTTATGTTTCTAAAAGGACTTTTGAATAACATGATTCCTTTAAAAATTATATCGAAAAGTGAATTTTTTTTTGTGTTTCTTCAACTTCAAACAGTTAAAACTCATATATTCTTTAAGAATTTTATCTTGAAGTGAAAACAATATTTATAGATAATTGTGTTATCTTTGAACGAATATTTTTGCAAGATATTTCTTCCTCTCATGACACTTATGAAATCACGTGTCGTGAGACTAAGTAAGTGTTGTCAGAAAAAGTTTCCCTATAGCCAAAGAGTGCTCGTGTGAAGTTATGGACATGAAGGTGTCAATGGGGTGTGAACAAACATGTGCATGTAGGAACACATGCATGTTCTTAGAAACATGCATGAATTCTTAATTCTACAACCTCGATACTTACCAAACTACCAAACACACTTCTTGACTTCGAGTATTTATGAAAGCATGCATGTTCTTGAGAAACATAGTTTAGAAACACGTGCACATTCCTGAAAAAAATAAAATGATTTAATAATGTGTCTATGTTCCTAAAGAATATGCGTTATTAGGAATAAGAATGTGCATATATTCTTACAAACATAACATTTCCCTCCTTTCTCTCTCCCCCCCTCTATCTTCCTCTTTCTCTTCAATTGTTCTCTTCCTCTATCTTGTGTTCCTAAATCATGCACGTTATTAGGAATAGGAATGTGTGTGAATTATTATAAACACAAACCAACCCCTTTTCTCTCTCTCTCTCTCTCCAATCATCCTCACTCTTTCTCTCACCTATATCTCTAATATTATGTATATACGAATAATCAGATTCGATAATGATTCTTTTCTATTAAAATGTTTAATAATATCATTTTTTTTTATTTAGAATGTATACCAATAATATTTTCTTAACACCACATTGATACCCCATCCATATTGAATTTATAATTAATACATTTGATTTCTTCCTACTATCAATGATCATACTTCCAAAAACAATATTTTCACTCCTAACGCCCAAAGGTGGCGCAATCCATTCATTAGCATGTGTCTTGACTCTCTACCCCACTCACTCTCTTTTTATTCTCTCCACCTTCATCCCTCTCCCACCTTCTAATTATCTCTCTCACACACTCCCTACCTTAATCCCTCCCTCACTTTCCCTTTCTTTATCCCTCTCTCACTCTCCCCCTCTC
>JZKD02S2355210.1:877349-894876 GCA_000966675.3 Picea glauca | reverse complement strand
ATGTAGTTGATATGTGACATAGATACAGACTTTCTCAACTCCAATTATTTATGGATAGATCTTCCTAATATTTCAGTTACAAAAATAAACATATCCCTATAGATAGATCTGTTCTTTCAATTTCAGGGGTACATAGGCAATTCTGCCTAGAATTTTAACTTTTGACTGTAAACTTCATACAATCGAACATATATCATCCATGGAAATTATTTCAAATTAACACCAACAAATGCATAATATCAGATACCCAAAATCATTCAAGCACAGAAGGAGGAATTTAACATATCTGAACCAATTCACAGAAAGACAAACGTAACAGCCATGTTCCTCCCAACCATAGAATAGGGCAACCAAAATCACTTGCCCAATTCACCCCCTGGCCTGACCATGAATCCATGAGAGAGAACTTGGAGACTCCTCATAAGCAATGTCCTTCGATTCCAGTAGATTCCTCTTGCCTCAAACTCACTCAGTAGTGTTCATAATAGCAAGTAAAAATCAATAGTCTCTGTCCCAGCAAACTTGGCAGCGTCGTGCCTCCTCACATATGCTATTTATCAATTTGCCTAGGTCTTTTTCCCTCCCTTGGGAATTTTCATAGCTTTTTAAATCCATGATTTTTAGGGGCTACTAATGGCCAAATCATTGATTTTCCACTTGTAAAAATCATCCTAGAGGTAGTTCCAACATGTTACCCACTCATGGAGTCATGGTCAGCTAAATTTAACATGGTTGTTCCATTTGTCCTCCTACAATCAATATAAATTATTTTTTTTTCATACAAGTGTCATAGTCAAATAGTTAGTTGGGTCAAATCAGGTCTCTTCCCAACAATTACAATTATCAAATTCAAAATTTGAAATTCGAAATTGCCATAAATGGAATTTTTTTTCCAAATTCGAATTTACTAAAAATGGAATAAATTTACAACAAATTTAAATTTCAAAAATACTTTATTTTTTTGGGATGTCACATCCTTCCCCCCTTTAGTAAAACACTGTCCAATTCTACCAAGTGCAAGTAGTCTTTCCACTTCCTCGGTTTTGTTCTTACGTACATGCGGAGCATATTCTCTATGATTTGGTTTGTTCTTTCGATTTTTCCATCCATTTGTGGATGATAAATCATACTGAAATTCATATTAGTATCTATCCCTGCAAACAATTCCTTCCAAAAGGAAGATGTGAATTTTATGTCTCTATCTGAAATCACCATTTTAGAAATACCATGCAGTCTAAAAATTTCTTTTATGAATATTTCAACAATGTTTATATCTTTAAAAGTAGACTTTACATTAATAAAGTGTGCATACTTACTGAGTTTATCGATTACAACCATGATAGAATCATTATGTTTCTGAGTTTTAGCCAAAACTTTTATAAAGTCCAATGATATGGTCTCCCATTTCCATTCTGGTACTGGTAATGGCTGTAATAGGCTGGGTGGATGTTGGTGCTCAGCCTTAACCTGCTGACAATCCTGGCACCTAGCCAAGTACTATGTTGTTTTACCTTTCATATTAGGCAATTCAAATAGTTTTCTAAGTGTTGTTATTATTTTCTGGTAACCTGGATGGCCAGAATACGGTTTCTTATTTACTTCATCCAAAACTGTTAATTTTAACTCTGTTGAATCTGGTATGTAAAGTCTTCTTTTAAATCATAATAGTCCCTTCTTGTCGATACTTATATATGGTTTACCTGAGTTTGAAGCACTGTTTTCTAAGTTTGTCATCATCTTAGTGTAATTTCTGTCATTGATGCCTGTCATCCTTATCCTTTGTTCCAGATCACTTTCTTCCCTGCTGATATTTATCTCAAATAACCCATGGACTCTTCTGCTTAAAGCGTCTGCTACTTTATTTTCCTTACCCTTGATATGTTTGACCTCGAAGTCGAATTCACTCAAGAAGGCTAGCCATATTGCTTGTCTTGCATTAAGATCTGGTTGGCTAAGCAAATATTTCACCCCGCTATTATCCATCAATAGTAGAAATTTTCTGCCCATTATGTAGTGTCGCCACATTTTTAAGGCATGTATTACCGCAGCCAATTCTAAGTCATGAGTGACATAATTTTTCTCGTGTTCTTTTAATTTCTAGGATGCATAACAAATAACATATCCTTCCTAAGTTAGGACACCACCTAGTCCTTCTTTACTTGCATCAACACATACAGTGAAGTCTTTATATGGGTTTTCTACCTTCAGTATAGGTGCAGTTGTCAATAATTCCCTTACTTTGTTGAAACTACCTTGACACTTCTCTGACTAGTTAAACTTGGTCCCTTTCTTTTGTAATGACGTGATAGGGTAGGTTATCTTGGAAAACCCTTCTATAAACCTGTAGTAATATCCAGTGATTCCCATGAATCACCGAATATATGTTACGTCCTTAGGTACCGTCTATTCCATAATGGGTTTTGTCTTCTCTGGGTCTATGGCAATGCCTTCTACTGAAATTACATGTCCTAGATATTGTATTTCTTTTTGATAGAAGTCACACTTGTCAAATTTGGCATAGAGTTTGTGTTTCCTCAACGTTTGCAGAACTATACTTAAGTGTTCATCATGTTCTACCTCCATTTTTGAATAGACCATAATATCATCGATAAATCCTACCACGAACTTGTCTAAGTACTGACTGAAAATACTTCTCATCATTCACATAAATGTGGCAGGTGCATTAGTGAGTCTGATCGGTATGACTAAGAACTCGTAATGTCCATATCTTGTCCAAAAAGTTGTTTTTCTTATGTTCTCATCTTTTATCCTAACTTCATGATAATCGAATCGTAAATCCAACTTTGAAAAGATCTTGGCCCCACCTACTTGATCGAAGAGATCATTTATTCTTGGTAAGGGGTATTTGTTCTTAATAGTCATTTTGTTCAGTTGTCTATAATCGATACATAGTCTTACAATACTGTCTTTGTTTTTCACAAAGAGGATTGGTGCCCCCCATGGTGAGACACTCGGTCTGATATACTCTTTGTCCAACAATTCCTGTAATTGTATTTTTAATTCTGTCAGTTCTGGTAGACTCATTCGATACGGTTATTTTGAGATAGGGGATGAACTGGGTAGTAGGTCTATGGAGAAGTCTATTTCCCTTCTAGGAGGTAATTCTGGTATCTCATCTACAAACATGTCTTTGAATTCACGTAGGACAGCGAAGGCTTATAAATTTGGCTTATCTTCTTTGTCTAACAGATTTGTCACTTGGATGGCATAAACTTGACATCCCTTCCTCATACATTTCTTGAGTTGCATCGTTGAAACTTGTCTGACTGATACCGGTTTTGGTATATCTTGGGTTGTTCTAGCTGTGCCAAAATTGTCTTTATAGCTAAGTATCTTTGTATAACAATCTAGTATTGCTTTATGTTGTTCCAACCAATCTATCCCGACAATCATATCGTAAGATCCTAGTGGTAGGATGTTCAGATTTGTTCTTATATTTTGACCATCTAAGTTGAACTCAAAATCAAAAATAAAGTAAACTACTTTCCTTTTAGTACCTATTGCCAGTTGTACAAGCCAAGATTTTGCCTTCTTTGGTTTCTTAAGTTTATTTGAATCTACTAGATCAGGGGTAATATAACTTAACGTAGCTCCATGGTTAATCAGAACAGAAATTCGAGTGCTATTGATTTTACCTTCGATTTCTACCACCGAGGATTGGTGGTCAGCTTGTTGACCATCTATGGCAGCATTTATCTGATGTAGGCTTCTTCCCACGTCTCCCACTGTTGAGGCTTCCTGAAAATTATGAACAACAATTCTGTTTACTGAAATTAAACATGGACAATTCCTCCTTCGACGAGGCTCTCTACATTCCTAACACTTTAATGGATCGTGAGAGATGTCCCCAAACTTGTTCATTCCCAGGCTCACCGGTTTACCACTACTTTCCGTATTTGGATGGTTGGAGTGAAAATCCTTTCTTGGGAAACTTTTTGCTGCATTCCGATAAGGAGATGGTTGGTATCCCTTCTTCCGCTAGTTCATTCAATTTTGCTTATTATCCTTCCAAGCTTTGGGAAACTCTACCCATTGTTTATACTGGTCATAGCACATTTGTGCTTTCCTGAATACTTCACTCAAGGATTTGGGATTGTCAACTCAATTCTGTCCCTATAGGACTGTGGTAAACAACTTAAGAATCATTGGATTTTTACCTTATCCTCCTGGATGTATAGTACAAACCTTAGTAGTTCCAAAATTTATTTATAAGGTCCTACATCGTCATTTGTCTGAGTCATAACTCATAAAATTCTTTTGTCTTCCTTTCATAATAGCTTTCAAAAAGGTATTGTTTATTGAACTACTTCTTAAAGTCAGACCATTCCAATTGTTTCTCCTTTAGGCCCTTGGCCAATTTCGGGTCTTGCCACCAAATGTTGGCCTTCCCTTTCAAATTGTATATGGCCACTATGACCTTCATGTTGCTGGAATAATTGTAGATCTGAAAGTATTTTTTTGATGTCCAACAACCATGCCTCAACTTCTTCTCCTTTCCTGGATTCTCCATCAAAGGTAGTTGGTTTAATCTTTTTAAATTCTCCTTCCAAGTGGTCTACTTGTTTTCTTTTTCTGTCTGGTTTGGTTTTTTCTTCAGTTGAAGGTATTCCTTCAGATGAGTTGTCTCCTATTTTTGTTTCCAGCCCAGGGTTCTTGGAGGTCCTTTTGCTAACCTCTTCATCATGGTTATTGTCCTTTGGGATTTTCTTGGTGACTATACTGCGCAGAAGGACTTCATTTATCTCTTATTGTTCATGTTGTGCTTTCTTCATTTTTTCATTGTCATCTTTGAAAATATGTAGTTCAACAATAAGATTCCTCATTGTTTCCAACACCTCCATGGGTGAGCTTCCGTCACTATTCTGTCTTGGATCTCCCAGAGGTCTTTGCTGTGGATTTCCTTCCATCTTGATTTTTGCATCGTCCTGAGCTGCCATAATTAATACAAAGAAGAAAGGGCTTTCTGTTTATAACCATAAGGTTTATTAGTTTTACATAAATTGGAATATATACTAAGAAACTAATGTGGCCCTATTCAGGCCCAGTGTTGTAACTTTTTCTCTGATACCATATCTAATAAACCTCAATTTCGTCATAAAAAAAAATTATTTTAAGAGAATTACGCTCTAAGTCTGTATGATAGATTTATAATAAGGGAAGTAATCATTAATATTTAAAACCATGATACCCTGTGTATTCAATTTCTTTCTCCTAACATTATAGTTCCATAGTCTAGTGTTTATTTTTCAATACTCATTTAAGTTATACTCGTCTTTGTAAGTGGTTAAATGTTAAAAACATTGTAGTAATGTGGAAAATAGACATAGGCCCGGTACTTAGGATTCCATCCTCTTATTTAACATCCGCCTTCATACATGTGCACAATCCTAAACTTCAAGACCCCAAGAACTTTAGTGACACAAGGAAGGGGGTTGAAATATTTTCTTTAACGTTGGATTTGTTGGTTTTTCTTTTGATAAAGGTGACCACTGACTTAGAGGGGTTCCTTGGAAATTGTTTTGTTGACTAAGAGTTCGTAACCCAATAAACTACTTAGTTGAAAGAGAACCCTAAGGTGGAAATTGATTAATCTTTTCCAGTATTAACTAACTCCAACCATCAAGACTAACTGAACTAGTAGTAAAAGGGTTTAGAGGAGATCCTTACTTGTCATATTAATTTATTAAACGTGAGTAGATGTAGTGTCAGTCGAATTTAATTTTCTGTCCAGCCATTAATGGAGGTGTGGGGGAATCAAGAGTCACCTTGTACCCTCATCCAATCTAAACACTCCACTTCACTGCTATCACATGGTGCATTTCCTCGTCATACCCACCACATTCAATATGTGTGCGGCTCGTGTTTTAGGGTAGCAGTCATGATTCATTTTCATTTTTGTGTCAATCTACTCTAAGTTGAATCCTGTGTTTTCATTTGTTTCTTAACTTGACTATGCATGGTGCATGGTGTCTTGGAGCATCTCCCATATTTATCTTATTCAGTAAGTATCTATACTAAAATAATAATTTTACTATAGGATTTATTTTGTCCTTTTTCGGCTTATTGTTCTAGTATTATCTTGTTTATTGCCCATAGGCCCTTCTTTCTCTCCTCCTGTACTCATCGTTATTTTTGTTACTATTCTAGGTTATGCTTCGTCGAAAAAGAAATCATATGTTTAAATGGGTTAGGGTATTATACATGCCTGCATGCTAAACCTATTTTTTTCATGATTCTAGAATCCCTCGAGCAAGTTATTTCTATCCGGGTTGTGAAAATAAAAGGGGTTCATCTATCACTATTCTCCTAATACTCCTCGATAATTTGTAAGACTGTAATTTTTCCTTATTTGAGAGTCTCCCAGAAAGAAATATTAGTTTTCCAAACCCTTAAGCAGGTATTATACTCTGATTGAAGTTAAATATGTTCGGGTTATTTTTTGTGTGCCCCCTTTACTCTTTTCAAGCATCTTAGAAGGCATCTGCATTTGGGGTTTTGGCATCGTGTTGACCCTGCATTTCCTTAAAACTTAATTGCAGAGTGTTAGATAGATCATTGGTTTTGTTCTATTGTTTCTTTATATTTCTATAAGATGGTTCTTGAGTTTATGCGTATTATGCAATTTGGTCATGTTCTAGCATTTGTGTATTGGTTCTTTGTTCTGTGCTTGTTTCGGTCATTCATTGATTCTTAATGCTAATGATGGGCCCCTTTCATTTTGTGAGGGTACCCATCAGGAAGTATACGAATCCTCTTTCCCTTCTGGGTCTAGATAATTACACGGCTCCTGGAGATGGCGAAGGATATCATATCCCTACACTTAAGTTAAGTATTAGTTTGGCGAACTCTTTCATAATGTTACTAGTTTTTTTATTTTATTTTATTTGTATTTCAGTAGAACAAAAATTAAGGGTGTTCCTTACAAATCTATGAAAGGGTTTCAACCATGCAAGGACACATGCACGGAGATTTCACCCCCCCTTAATAGGTACTTGGGTTCCATTTTCCCCCTGCTAAGAAGGCCTAGACAGTTAATGGTAGAAGAATTCAACAAAGGAACCATTTCTATAATTGGTTCCTTGTGTGTTAGATTTTAACTTCATTACTCCTTCTCATAGTCGATTTCTGAGAGTCATATTTAAATGTTGTATAATTACCCAAAGATTAAATCGATTTCTTTCTATGAATTGTATTAAGAATTATTTGAAGGAAAAGTATGACTGATTTCTTCCCTATACTGGGATTGTTTTCTCGACATTTTTGAAATGAAATGAATTGTGAATGGTATTTTATTTCCATCTCTTGTAACCTTAATTCAATTTGTTTTTGGCATCGGGGCTCTTTAGCATACCTATAAGCATGTTGGTAAATAAAAACACTTGTGTTTTCTCTTGTAATGTTTTATCCTGGATCTGTAATAGTTTAGACCTATCTTTCTTTTGTGTTCAATCCGAGTGTACTCCAATTATTTTCCTGGAACTAAATACCTTGTTTTCCGAACATACAAATGTGTGATTTAGTCATTTTATTGTCAAGCCAGTGTAGCCGGAATCTAAGCCTTAGGTATTAAGAAGAGTCTGAGATTTATCAGTGTAACACGAACTATGTCCCTATGTTTTGATTTTGGCATATTCCTTTACAATTGTATGCTACTATTTCTATGCCATCCGTTATAACGATTACTGAATGAAAATTTACATATGTATATTTATAACTACAGTCATAAGTTTATTTGATACTTCGTAAACCCCTTATTAAATCAGTGGGCCTTTAAATCTGTATAGTTAAAAGGGATATAATACTTTTGAAATTCTTTCTAGTTTTCTGCAAATGTTTACACAGGTTTGAAAATTCACTAAAAAAATGACCCTTTAAGTCATATGACTCATGATGATCTCATGACAGGTAGAAGATTTTCCAGGACTTGAAGTTTTCATAAATTACATGATGAATTTAATGCTTCGAGTAGAATAGATCTATCCTAAGCATGACTAAAACACAGTAGGTTTGTAATATCGTTCACTATCCAAAATCATTTCTATTACTACTACAAACAATATATGTTGTTTATAAACCCTTACACTTGTACGTGGAGCCTGTGATCACAAAGGGTCACCAATATAGTAGTAATATAAGTATATTCTTTAATAGAATAGATGATTATTCAATATATAACATACAGAAACCATACAGATATAGTTGTTCCTACAACAGATAATAAATTGTAATCATATATATATATATATAAGTTTATTTGTGACATAGATACAAACTTTCTCAAATCCAATTATTTATGGATAGATCTTCCTAATATTTCAGTTATAGAAATAAACGTACCACTGTAGATAGATCTGTTCTTTCAAGTTCAGGTGTACATAGGTAATTTTGCCTAGAATTTTAACTTTTCACTGTAAACTTCATACAATCGAACATACATCATCCATGGAAATTATTTCAACTTAACACCAACATATGCATAATATCAGATACCCAAAATTATTCAAGCACAGAAGGAGGAATTTAACATATTTGAACCAATTCGTAGAAATACAAAGAGAACAACCACGTTCCTCCCATCCATAGAATAGGGCAGCCAAAATCACTTTCCCATTTCACCCCCTAGGCTGACCATGAATCCGTGAGAGAGAACTTGGAGACTCCGATTCAGTAATGTCCTTCAATTCCAGTAGATTCCTCTTGCCTCACACTCACTCAGTAGTGTTCATAACAGCAAGTAAAAATCAATAGTCTCTTTCCCAGCATACTTGGCAGCGTCCTGCCTCCTCACATATGTTATTTATCAATTTGCCTAGGTGTTTTTCCCTCCCTTGGGAATTTTCATAGATTTCTAAATCCCTAATTTTCAGGGGTTGCTAATGGCCAAATCACTAATTTTCCACTTGTAACAATCAACCTAGACGTAGTTCCAACATGTTTTCCACTCATGGAGTCATGGTCAGCTAAATTTAACATGGTTGTTTCATTTGTCCTCCTGCAATCAATATAAAATATTCTGTTTTCATACAAGTGCCATAGTCAAATAGCTAGTTGGTTCAAATCAGGTCTCTGCCCAAAAATCATAATAATTAATTACAATTATCAAATTCGAAATTCGAAATTGCCATAAATGGCAAAAATTTTCCAAATTCGAATTTACTAAAAACAGAATAAATTTCCAACAAATTTAAATTTCAAAATTACTTTATTTTTTGGAGATGTCACATCCTTTCCCCCTTTAGTAAAAAATTGTCCTCAGTGTTTGTCCCTTCCTTGGAATAGGATTGGATGAGATTTTCATAAACCTCCCTCCAACTCCCAAGTGGCCTCCTCAGGACTATAGTGCTTCCATTGCACCTTTACCTGAGCGACGGCTCTGTTCCAAAGTGCTATTTCTCTTCGGTCTAGAATATGCAAGGGTTCCACCTGGAACTCGCCTCTGGGTTACACCTGCACTAAGTTCCAATCAATCATATGAGTAGGGTCATGAATATATTTTTTTAACAAAGAAACATGAAATACATTATGAATTCTTAAATTAGCGAGAAGTGCAAGTTGGTATGCTACCGGTCCAACTCGAGCTAGTATCTCGAAGGGCCCACAAAACCTAGATGCCAATGTGGAATAGTTACCTAACTTAAATGAGATATTTCATGCTTTGACCTTCAAATAAACATGGTATCCCACTTGAAATTCCAAGTGTCTTCTTTTTTGATCTGCATATCTATTTCGTCTGTCTTGTGCTTCTTTGAAGTTCTGTTGTACCTTCCTTACCATGTTCTCCATTTCTTGGAGCATATTTGGTCCAACCATGAGTCTATCAGCCAGGTTATCCCAAATAATTGGAGTCATACACTTTCTCTCGTACAGTACTTCAAAAGGGCTCAACTTAGACGAAGTTTGGTACCCATTGTTATATGCAAACTCTACCAACTGCATGTAGTCTTCCCACTTGCTCGGTTTTGTTCTTACGTACATGAAGAGCATATCCTCTACAATTTGGTTTGTCCTTTCGGTTTGTCCATCCATTTGTGGATGATAACTCATACTAAAATTCAGATCAATATTTATCCCTGCAAACAATTCCTTCCAAAAAGCGGATGTGAATTTTACGTCTCTATCTGAAATCACCGTTTTAGGAATACCATGTAGTCTAAAAGTTTCTTTCATGAATATTTCAACAATTTTTATAGCTTTAAAAGTGGACTTTACAGGAATAAAGTGTGCAGACTTACTGATTTTATCGATTACAACCATGATAGAATCATTTTGTTTTTGAGTTTTAGGCAAACCTGTTATAAAGTCTAGAGATATGGTCTCTCATTTCCATTCTGGTACTGGTAATGGCTGTAATAGGTCGGCTAGATGTTGGTGCTCGGCCTTAACCTGCTAACAATCCTGGCCACTAGCCAAGTACTCTTCTACTTTGCCTTTCATATTAGGCCAGTAAAATAGTTTTCTAAGTGTTGTTATTGTTTTCTGGTAACCTTGCTGGCCTGAATATGGTTTCTTATGTACTTCGTCCAAAACTGTTAATTTTAACTCCTTTAAATTTGGTATGTACAGTCTTCTTTTAAATCTTAATAGTCCCTTCTTGACGATACTTAGATCTAGTTTATCTGAGTTTGCAGTACTATTTTCTAATTATGTCACCATATTAGTGTAATTTATGTCGTTAATACCTGTCATCCTTATCCTTTGTTCCAGATCACTTTCTGCCCTACTGATATTTATCTCAAATAACCCATGGAATCTTCTACTTAAAGCATCTGCTACTTTATTTTCCTTACCCTTGATATGTCTGACCTCGAAGTTGAATTTTCTCAAGAAGGCTAGCCATCTTTCTTGTCTTGCATTCAAATATGGTTGGCTAAACATATATTTCACCCCACTATTATCTGTCAATAGTAGAAATTTTATGCCCATTATGTAGTGTCGCCACATTTTTAAGGCGTGTATTACCACTGCCAATTCTAAGTCATGAGTGACGTAATTTCGCTTTTGCACCTTTAATTTCCAGGACTCATAACAAATAACATATCCTTCCTGAGTTAAGACACCACCTAGTCCTTCTTTACTTGCATCATCACATATGGTGAAGTCTTTATCTGGGTCTGCTACCTTCAATATGGGTGCAGTTGTTAATAATTCCTTTAGTTTGTTGAAACTGCCTTGACACTTCTCTGACCAGTTAAACTTGGTCCCTTTCTTTTGTAATGACGTGATAGAGTAGGATATCTTGGAAAACCATTCTATAAACCTGTGGTAATATCCTGTGATTCCCATGAATGAATGGGTATCTGTTACGTCCTTAGGTACCGGCCATTCCGTAATGGATTTTGTCTTTTCGGGGTCTACGACAATGCCTTCTACTGAAATTACATGTCCTAAATATTGTATTTCTTTTTTATAGAAGTCACACTTGTCAAATTTGGTGTACAGTTTTTGTTTCCTCAACGTTTGCAGAACAATACTTAAGTGTTCATTATGTTCTACCTTTGTTTTTTAATAGACTAGAATATCGTCGATAAATACTACCACGAATTTGTCTAAGTACTGACTGAAAATACTGTTCATCAATCACATAAACATGGCAGGTGTGTTAGTGAGTCTGAAAGGTATGACTACGAACTCATAATGTCCATATCTTGTCTGAAAAGATTTTTTTCTTATGTCCTCATCTTTTATCCTAACTTCATGATAACCAGATAGTAAATCCAACATTGAAAAGATCTTGGCCCCACCTACTTGATCGAATAGATCATTTATCGTTGGTAAGGGGTATTTGTTCTTAATAGTCATTTTGTTTAGTTGTCCATAATCGATACATAGTATTAGAGTAACATCTTTATTTTTAACAAAGAGGACTGGTGCCCCCCATGGTGAGACACTCAGTCTGATATACTCTTTGTCCAACAATTCCTGTAATTGTATTTTTAATTCTGTCAGTTCTGGTAGACTCATTCGGTACGATGCTTTTTAGATAGGGGTTGAATGGGGTAGTAGGTCTATGGATAAGTCTATTTCCTTTCTACGAGGTAATTCTGGTATCTCAACTACAAACATGTCTCTGAATTCACGTAGGACAGCGAAGTCTTCTAGTTTTGTCTTATCTTCTTTGTCTAACAGATTCATCACTTGGATGGCATAAACTTGACATCCCTTCCTCATACATTTCTTGATTTGCATCGCTAAAACTTGTCCAATTGATACTGGTTTTGGTATACCTTGGGTCGTTCTAGCAGTGCCAAAATTGTCTTTATAGCTAAGTATCTTTGTATAAAAATCTAGTACTGCTTTGTGTTGTTCCAACCAATCTATTGCGATAATCATTTCGTAAGATCCTAGTGGTAGGATGTTCAGATTTGTTCTTATATTTTGACCATCTAAGCTGAACTCAAAATAAAAAATAAAGTCAACTAGTTGTACAAGCCATGATTTTGTGTGCTTCGATTTCTTAACTTTATTTGAATCTACTAGATCAGGGGTAATATAACTTAACATAGCTCTAGGGTCGATTAGAATAGAAATTCGACTGTTATTGATTTTACCTTCGATTTCTACCACCGAGGGCTGGTGCTCAGCTTGTCAACCATCTGTGGTTGCATTTATTCGATGCGGGATTCTGCCCATGTCTCCCACCATCGAGGCTTCCTGCAAATTATGAACAACAGTTCTATTTGCTGAAATTAAACATGGATATTTCCACCTTCGATGAGGCTCTCTGCATTCCCAACACTTTAATGGCTTTCTCGGGCTATCCCCAAACTTCTTCATTCCTAGGTTCACAGGTTTACCATTTCTTTGCATATTTGGATGATTGGAGTGAAAATCCTTTCTCAAAAAACTTTTTGTTTCACTCCGATAAGGAGTTAGCTAGTATCCCTTCTTCTGTTGGTTCATTCGATCTTACTTCTTATCCTTCCAGGATTTGAGAAACTCTACCCATTGTTTATACTAGTCATATCACAGTCGGGCTTTCCTGAATACTTCACTTAAGGATTTGGGATTGTCAAACTCAGTTATGTCCCTATAGGACTATGGTAAACAACTTAAGAATCATTGGATTTTTACCTTATCCTCCCAGATGTACGGTACGAACCTTAGTAGTTCCAAAAATTTGTTTATAAGGTCCTCCATCATCATCTGTCTGAGTCATAACTCGTACAATTATTTCATATTCCTTTCATAATATTTTTCAGAAAGGTATTTTTTCTTGAACTACTTCTTAAAGTTAGACCATTCCAACTGTTTCTCCTTTATTCCCTTGTCCAATTTCACTTCTTGCCACCAAATGTTGGCCTTCCCTTTCAAATTGTAGATGGCCATTCTAACCTTCATGTTGCTGGAATAATTGTAGATCTGGAAGTATTTTTTTGATGTCCAACAAAAATGCCTTAGCTTGTTCTCTTGTCCTGGATTCTCCATCAAAGGTAGTTGGTTTAATCTTTTTAAATTCTCCTTCCAGGTGGTCTACCTGGTTTGTTTTTCTGTCTGGTTTAGTTTTGTATTCATCTAAAGGTGTTCCTTTATATGAACTGTCTCCTTTTATCATTTTTGGCCTAGAGTTCTTGGAGGCCCTTTTGCTGACCTCTTCATCATGGTTATCGTCCTTTGGGATTTTCTTGGTGACTATATTGTGCAGCAAGACTTCATTTATCTCTTGTGGCTCTTGTTGTGATTTCTTTAATTTTTCATTGTCAGCTTTGAAAATCTATAGTTCAACAATAAGATTCCTCATTATTTCCAACACCTCCATGGGTGAGCTTCTGTCACTGTTCTATCTCAGATCTCCCAGAGGTCTTTTCTCAGGATTTCCTTCCATCCTGATTTTTGCATCATCCTGAGCTGCCATAATTAATACAAAGCAAAAAGGGATTTTTGTTTGTAACCATAAGGTTTATTAGTTTTACATCAATCAGAATATATACTAAGCAACTAATGTGTCCCTATTCAGGCCCAGTGTTGTAACTTTTTCTCTAATACCATATGTAATAAACCTCAATCTCGTAAAAAAAAAAAATTCTTCTAAGAGAATTACGCTCTAAGTCTGTATGATAGATTTATAATAAGGGGAGTAATCCTTAATATTTAAACTTGTGATACCCTGTGTATTCAATTTATTTTTCCTAACATTACAGGTCCATAGTCTAGTGTTTATTCTTCAATACTCATTTAAGTTATACTCGTCTTTGTAAGTGGTTAAATGTTAAAAAATTTGTAGTAATGCAGAAAATAGATATATGCTTGGTACTTAGGATTCTAGCCTATTATTTAACATCCACCTTCATAGACATGCACAAGCCTAAACTTCGAGACCCCGAGAACTTTAGAGACACAAGGAAGGGGATCAAAATATTTGCTTTGATGTTGGATTTGTTGGTTTTTCTTTTGATAAAGGTGACCATGGACTTTGAGGGGTTCCTTGGAAATTATTTTGTTGACTAAGAGTTCGTAACCCAATAAACTACTTAGTTGGATGCGAACCCTAAGGTGGCAGTTTATTAATCCTTTCCAGGCTTAACTAACTCGAACCACCGGTGCTAACTGAACTAGTAGTAAATGGGTTTTGAGGAGATCCTTACTTGTCCTCTTAATTTATTAAACATGACTATATGTAGTGCGAGTCGAATTTAATTTTCTTTCCAGCAATTAATGGAGGTGGAGAGGAAAGAAGAGTCACATTGTACCCTCATCCAACTCGAACACTCCACTTCAGTGCTGTCACATGGTGCATTTCCTAGTCATACCCACCACATTCAATATGTATGGGGCTCATGTTTTAGGGTAGCAACCATGATTCATTTTCATTTCTGTGTCAATCTAATCTAAGTTTAATCTTGTGTTCTCCTTGGTTTCTTGACTTTACTATGCATGAGGCATGGTGGCTTGGATAATCTCCCATATTTCTCCTATTCCATAAGTATCTATTCTAAAATAATAATTTTACTATAGGATTTATTTTGTCCTTTTTCAGCTTAATGTTCTGGTATTATCTTGTTTATTTCCCATAGGCCCTTATTTCTATCCTCCTGTACTTGTCATTCTTTTTGTTACTATTCCAGGTTATGTTTCATCGAAAAAGAAATCATATGTTTAAACGGGTTAGGGTCTTATACATTCCTGTATGATAAACCTATTTTTTTCATGATTCTAGAATCCTTCTGGCAAGTTATTTATATCTGGGTTGTGAAAAGAAAAAGGGTTCATCTATCATTGTTCTCCTAATACTCCTCGATAATTCATAAGACTGTAATTTTTCCTTATTTAAGAGTCTCCTAGAAGGAAATAGTAGTTGGCCAAACCCTTAAGCAAGGATTATAATCTGATTGAAGTTAAAGATGTTCAGGTTATGTTCTGCGTGCCCCCTTTACTCTTTCCGAGCATCTTACAGGGCACGCGCGTTTGGGGTTTTGGCATCATGTTGACCCTCCATTTCTTTAAATACATTTTGCAGAGTGTTAGGTAGATCATTGGTTATGTTCTATTGTTTCTCTATATTTCTATAAGATGGTTCTTGAGTTTATGCTTATTATGCAATTTCGTCATGTTCAAGAATTAGTGTATTGGTTCTTTGTTTTGTTCTTGATTCGATCATTCATTGATTATTAACGCTAATGGTGGGCCCCTTTGGTTTTGTGAGGGTACCCATCAAGAAGTCTAGGACTCCTCTTCCCCTTCCGATTCTGGAGAATTACGTGGCTCCTAGTGGTAGTGAAGGATATCATATCCCTCCACTCAAGTTAAGTATTACTTTGGCGAACTCTTTCCTAATGTTACTCGTTTCTTTTTTTATTATTATTGTATTTTTATTTCAGTTGAACAAAACTTAAGGGCGTTCCTTTCAACTCTGTGCAGGGGTTTCGACCATGAGAGGACACATGCATGGAGATTTCACCTCCCCTTCATAGGTACTCGGGTTCCATTTTGCCCCTGCTAAGAAGGCCTAGACAGTTAATGGTAGAAGAATTCAACTAAGGAACCATTTCTGTAATTGATTCGTTGTGTGTTAGCTTTTAACTTTGTTAGTCCTTCTCTGTTGGGTGTGTTATATTCTTTGCATGCGTGTGTGTGTGGGTGCGTCAGATATGATGACTGTGTATGATGATCCCTTCACCTAGGGCGCTTCCGTGTGCGCCGGGCGCTTTCCTAGGGGGGGCCCAGGGGGGGGCAGGTATGCCCCCCCTGGTTACGCGGAGCGTTCGGCACCGGGCGGTAGCCCGGGGCCGATGGGGTTCGGGGCAACACCCCGAGTACACACAGTGTTCGGCACCGGGCGTAGCCCGGGGCTGATGGGGTTCGGGGCAACGGCCCGAAATTTTTTTTTTCGGTGGTTTTTTGCTATTTTTAGCTGATTTGTAAATTAATCCCGGATTAAGGGATTAGGGTTTTGGTATCTACAAAATACCTAAAAACATTGTATATATTGTATGGCGAATGGTGAAATTCAATATAATGAAAAAGAAAGGTTTTCCCGGTTGAGGGTTTCCGGTAAAGATCTTTGTGTATTATGTGTATGAGCCATTGATTAATTTTTGTATTGCTTAAGAATATATATGCATTTCTTTACTTCGCAGGTTTAAAACTTACATGTGGTATCAGAGCATGTTTTTTTCTTTAGAGGGACGCCTTTGTTGCTGAGGGTTCGACTCGGTCTTGATAGATCAAGTTTATCTTGGGTCTGTGATAAACCTGGGTTCAGTGGGAGCTTTTGCAGAGGATATTTGAGTAAAGTAAAAGGAATGGTGAGCTCATCTAGAATCGAGATAGATAAGTTCAATGGTAAAAACTTTGAGCTATGGAAGCTCACGATGGAGGACCTTCTTGTAGACAAAGAACAATGGATCGCTGTGGATCCTGGTACACAGGCTACTGGTAAACCATCTACAAGCACACAGGCTACTGGTACACCTCCTACCAGTCCACAAACTACTAGTACACCAGTTACTGGTATGTCGAAGTAATATTGGGACAAGTTGGACAGAAGATAAGGAGTACCATTCGACTCTGCCTGGCAGATTCGGTGTTGTTGAATGTCTCGGGAGAATCTACAACCAAGGAACTATGGGATAAGTTAGGCAGTTTGTATCAATCAAAGTCCCTGGTAAACAAGTTGTTTCTTCGAAAGAAACTGTATCATCTTAGGATGGAAGATGGAGATTCTGTGACAGAACATCTAAATGCCTTTAATACTCTGGTAAGTCAACTTGGATTTGTTAATATTACGATTGCAGAAGAAGATAAGTGTATTACTTTGTTATGTTCTTTTCCAGACTCTTGGGATAATCTGGTTGTACCAATAGGTAGTACCACTCAACCTACATTGAAATATGAGGATGTAGTTGCATCATTGTTATCTGAAGAGATGAGGTGAAAAATCATGGATGGTCACAATACAGATGCTTTATTTGTAAGAGGGCGTCCCCAAGAGAGGAACCCTGGTAAGCCTTCGGGATGGAGATCTAAATCTACAGGTAGATCTAAGTCCCTAGGAAAATCTTTGAGGAAA
>JZKD02S2355210.1:854126-868913 GCA_000966675.3 Picea glauca | reverse complement strand
GAGAGAGAGAGAGAGAGAGAGAGAGAGAGAGAGAGAGACTAATGATAATCTTCATTAATCTTGTGACAAGAAGGGGGCTAAGCAATTAAATTGATTTATAAAAATCTTTTGGGATAAAACTTAAAAAGGGGAAATAATTGTTTCACTATATTATGCTAATTAAAAAAATTTATTCATTTAAAAAAAAAAGGTAAAAAGGGTAAGTTTCTGCACATGCCTTTTTGAGTTTAATTAAAAAGGGGAAAGAGGGAAATCTGAAATAATTAGGAAACTAGGAAAAAGATGGAAACATAAAAATAAAGGGGAAACACAAGGGAAAAAAGAACATAGTCTAACTTAGTAAGGTATCTATCTTTTAAGACTAGTAAATTAATAAGTGGGAAAGTCTTTAAAACTTGTAAGGGGATATGGGGACACCTAGGAGAGATTCTAGGAGTGCCTTTAGGTGGAGGATTGAAGTGGATGCGTGACACATGTACGAGGAAGATTTTTATGAATTAATTTATTAAACATTAAATTAAATGGGATTTTGGCAAAGTAAGGGACTTAAAAACTCTATATAATGGAGGGAGGAGAAGGATGATGGATCTCTTCTATTTTGTGTAACGTTGCACTGCAAAAATCTATACTTGACTAACTTAGCTTGTGGGAGTTGGGATACACAGATCGGTGAGGAGTGGTAGCTTGGCCTTGTGAGGTGAGCTGAGAGCTAGATGATTCTTTGGATAGTGTGTGTGGCTCCTTTACGGCTCGAGGGGATAAGAGGGAAGAAGAGTACCCCTAGAGTTGTTTGGGAGGTACCGGTGAAGTCTCACTAGTCGGCAAGCGGGAGTTGCACGAAGCGCGTGGGACATCAACTCAGAGCGGACGATTGGGCAACGATACACTTCCTCATTTCTGCATGGTAGATTGTTAGTATGAATTATTCTTTTAGTTTTGTATGTTTAATTGGGTAAATAAAATGATTGCATTAGCATTCTAGGAGATGAAATAAATTTCCCCCATAGCCTTTAGCTCGATGTTGATTTCCCATCACCTTCGATTCCTGCATGTCTGGACTATCTTGTGGTTGATTGATTATGATGATTGTGGTTTATTTTTTCCTTCATCTCTAGCTCTTTACTCCGCGACTGAGCAGTCAGCCAGGAGCCTGATCTACTACAGTCATCACTTTGTCGTTAATAGGCCTATGGATCTCAACGCCTTGCTTTTATGTGCATGGATGATGAGAGAAGGATGTTCCTGTCAGACATCTACCTCTATTGTTTGTCCTTGTCCGATTGTTGATATTGCACCTTCTAACAAAAAGAACGTCTACGTATGGAATTCCTTGCGTCCTTGTTGGTTTATCTTTGTGCTTGTTTTTTTTCTCTGCACCTTAAGGGTTTCACCATGGATTTTCTCTTTGCTTTGGCTCATATAATCTATGCGATCATTTCAATGAATTTCCCAATCAATCTTTGAATTTCTTTTTCTTGTCTGTGTTTTTCTAGTTGGTTACTCTGGCGATTTTCCATTATCAAGACTAGAATTGTGCATTTTAGGATTGCGTTGTTGGCCACTGGCTATGACTAAGATTTACTCTTGTTACTCTAGCAATTTTCTTATTATTTAATGACAGAAAATATGTAAATTCTCTTCTCATACGTTTGCACAATGATTTTTCTTATATATTAATGATGGCAATGTAAATTCCCTTCTTGTACGTCTGCACAATGATTTTTCTTATATATTAATGATGGAAATGTAAATTCCCTTCTAGTACGTTTGCACAGTGATTTTTCTTATATATTATTGATGGAAATATAAATTCCCTTCTGGTATGTTTGCACAACGATTTTTCTTATATATTAATGATGGAAATGTAAATCCCCTAATGGTCTGTTTTGTACAAAATTTTTTCTTGTATCTTAATGACAACAGTGTAATCCCCCTCTGGTGCGTTTTGTATGGTGACATTTCTTATATAACAATGACGACGATTATGATTCCCTCTCATGTGCATGTACAACATTTTTGCTTATTTACTGTTGACAGTGAATAATAAATCCATTATGGTGTGCATGTATAGTGTTTTTTCTTATTTATTGTTGACGGTGAAGAATAAATCCATCATGTAAAACGTTTTTGCTTATTTACTGTTGACGGTGAATAATAAATCCATTTTGGTGTGCATGTACAACATTTTTTCTTATTTACTGTTGACAGTGAATAATAAATTTGTTTTGGTGTGCATGTACAACGTTTTTTCTTATTTACTGTTGACGGTCAATAATAAATCCATTTTGGTGTGCATGGAAAACATTTTTGCTTATTTACTATTGACAGTGAACAATAAATCCATTATGTAGAGTGTTTTTGCATATTTATTGTTGACAATGAAAAATAAATCAATTTTGTTGTGCACATACAACATTTTTTCTTATTTACTATTGACGGTGAATAATAAATCATTTATGGTGTGCATGTACAATGTTTTTTCTTATTTAGTGTTGACATTGAAAAATAAATCATTTATGTACAACAGTTTTTCTTATTTATGGTTGACATTGAACAATAAATCCATTATGTATAGTGTTTTTTCTTATTTACTATTGACGACGATAATAAATCCATTCTGCTGTGCATGTACAACATTTTTTATTATTTATTTATGAGGGAGAATATATTTTTGTTCTAGTGTGTACTGTGCAGCAAATTGCCCTTGTCCAGTCTGTGAGTTTTTACTTCTTACCTCGCGAGATTTCCCTCAAGAATGCATTGACATTCATTATTGCCCTATGATTTTGAAGGGGTTTTCTAGCCTGAACTTTTACTTGTGTTTTAACTTGATAGTAAACATTAATTTGATTATGCAACTCGTGATTTTAATGGCAATAACACCCACTTACTGACACATCCTTGGACAACATTTTATTGAATAGAATCGCCTGTAATGTTTGAATAGCCTTTAATGGAGCAAAACCATCTTTAATTGGTTTAGACAACCTTCAATTGAATATACAACCTTGATTGATTAAACAAACTTACTTCTTTCATAGACAGTTCTTATCTTAATTTAATTTAGACTTGTCAATTTGGTTTAATATTGATTAAAGAAGACTTGCCGAATTAATGCAAATTTAATGTTATTAGATTGAAATAATGATTCAAAAACAATGTTATTTAGATTGAATTTAAAGACTAAGTTGTAAAGTAAAATGGACGATTGGATTTTTATTTAATGTTAATCAGATGGTAAGTTAAATACTAATTTATAATTTAGGCTTGCTAAATTTAGATGGATAATCAATGTCAAACAGTTGTAACTGTTGAATAGTTTAGACTTGATGATTGGGTTGGGTCATTGACGAAGTCATGCTTGGCTTATGTCTTCCTTGGGTGTCATCCTCTGGCATCTTGTCAAACTGTTGCTGGGGTATGGGCATGGTTTTCTTATTGGTATTCAGGAATTTGGTTCGTGTACCTTGAGGTTATAGTCTTTGTTCATCTAGGCCGTTGTGTCAGGATGGGGATATTGTCCCTTAGTTGTGGGAGAGGTCATGTTGCATCAGGCACGTAGTCATTTCGCCTTATTGTGTTATGCATGTTCCTCCCAGTTACCCTTGTGTGGGTGCGTGGAGTCATAGTTTCCTTTTGCCTGGACTGCGTGCATGCATTCATTGTCAGTTGTGTGGTTAAACTATTGTCGTTGTCACCTTCTTTCCTAAAAGGAAAAAAAATTGCATCTTCGGTTTCACTTATAGTTGTAACGATGGGGTTGTTACATGTGGTATCAGAAACGGTTCAACCCGCGACTTGGGATCACTATGGCTTTCATTGATTGTGTATTTGATTATATTGTTTCTAATTAAGTTGACTTGTATTCATGTAGGTAATCATGGTTAGAGGATATCATGTAGATAGATGAAGGGGTTCTAGGGGAGGAGGCATGATGCCTCCAGCAGCGTTCATGCCTAAGGGGTCCAACCCCCTGGGGAGACGAACAGGTTGTCGGGTAGGAGAAGATAGCAATTGGTGATGTGGTTGGAATGATAAAATATTTTCAATGCATGTATGAGGCATTGATCAGCTGTTTGTACATAGATGAGGCTAGAGTGATGGAACCCCTTAGGGTCCACCACACGCTCCGGTCGGTATTGGTAGCATTCACCATGAACTCGAGAAGGTCAAATTTCCTAAGTTTTTTGGTGCCTTTAATGGCATAGCCTCCAAGGCATGGTTGGAGAATATGGTGATGTGCTTTTCACTTTGCAACTATACCTCCAACATGAAGTTCCACTTGACAGTCTTTCAACTAAAGGGGAGCTCTCTTCTATGGTGGAAGACACTCCTACCGCAAATGAACTGTTGAAATAATGTAACTACAAAGAGTATTCTTATTATTATTTTATATATTATTCATTGGACTAATCCCCATTGTGGATTGATCATGTCATTTATTGTAATAGGACCAAATCCCCTTTTGCAGATTGGTTAAAAGACAATTGTAATAGGAAGAATAAGAAGTCAACCCCAACAAATACTAAAGAGACCCAGAAATATAATAAAGGTGGGTTTACCCCCCCAGTTTGAGAAGTCATCCCTGCCAGTGAAAAGACACTTCACACATGCCAGAATTGTATAAATAGAGAGGCCAGTGCCTCACTTAGACACACAACTCACTTGCTCATTTTGAGAGACAAGTTCAAATCTTCTACTGGAGAAGAAGGAGAGAGAGAGTGGTGCATATCTGGGAGAGGACTTTCTGTATTAGTTTAAGATATCTCTTGGCATTGTATTGGCTATCTATATTAACGAAGTTTTGCCGAGTTTTCTTCCCCTAGAGGGTTTCCCAGGATAAATGTTGTGTCTCTTGTGATTGTGTATTTATTAGTGATCTTGGATTATGCTATTGTTATCTAAAGAAATGAAAACATCTATAAGAATGTCTTAAACATTAACATGGTATCAGATCCAAGCTGAAGGAAGCATATTTCACAAGTGAAAAACGTCACTGTTGTCGTACATGAAAATTAGGGCTTTTGGATGTTGAAGCTTTTTAGCCCCAAAACCATCTAGAAAAGTGTGCCCTCACCTAAGGATCAGTTTGGCACTCTCAGTGCACCTCTTCAGTGGCTGGATCTCCCGAAAAGTGAAACCCTAGTTTCAAAAAGTACCAAAAGTACCAAAAAACCACTGTGCCAGAAGTACCAGAAGTACCAGAGTACCAGAGGTACCAGAAGCACTAGTCCAGAAATCCACAAATCAAATTTGGAGGAGAAAAAGTTGGATTTTATCAGATCCAAACACACTAGGCTACTCTCCTCAGCCAAACACACCTCCTGGTAATTTCATTTTTTTATTTTGAGCACTTTCATTTTTTGGTCATTTTCCTAGCTCTAGGTAAAGATGTCTGCAAGTGTTAATCTTGTTGACAAGTTAGAAGGACTGGAAAAATTTCATTCCTAGAAGTATAGGATTGGACTCATTCTTGAAGAGAATCACCTAGCAATATTCATCAAAGAAGAAGTACTGGAACCCGCCGATGTTGCAGAAAAGGAAAAGCATCAAAAGGACACAATAAGGGCCAAAAGAATCATTGCAGATTCAATCAAAGACCACCTGATTCCTTATGTGTTATCTAATAATACCTCAAAAGAAATATTTGATGCCTTGACTATATTATATGAAGGAAATAACATAAACCGAAAGATGAATCTTAGAACTCAACTGAAGAATACAAGGATGCAGAAAGGAGAAATGATTCAGGAATACTTCTCCAGAATCTCATAATTCAAAGAACAACTAGAATATATTGGAGATACCATAGATGAATTCAAAATCATAATGATAGCCCTAAATGGTCTCACAAGACCTTGGGATGCTTTCATCCAAACAATATGTGCCAGAACAGAGAAACTAAAGTTTGATAGTCTATGGGAAGAATGCATCCGAGAAGAAAAAAGAGTAGCGAATCATGAAGTGTTACTAGCAAGGGATGATGGTAAATACCTAGCTACTCACACCAAAGGAGGAAGGAAGATACCCTACTTCCAAAAGGAGACTCATAAATATCCTCAACAGTCAAACAAATTCAATCATAAGGAATCTCATCCAAGGAGATTTTAGAAGAAAGGACAACGAAAGGAAAGGGACTACTCATCTATACAATGTTGTCATTGTGACAAGATGGGACAAATTGCAAAGTTTTGTCCATCCAGATGAGAAGAATATAAGAGAAAACATAAGAGGCTCCATGCTCATGTAGTCGAAGATGAGGAGCCACCCAAAAAGATGATAAGAGAGCAGATCAAAGACCATGTCTTGATCTCAGCCCTCTCAGGATCTGTAACACCTGGAGAGGACACATGGCTCATTGATAGTGGTGTATCCAAGCACACGATAAGACAAAGAAAAATTCTCTCTTGTTTCTCAGAAAATAAGTTTTCTCAGAAAGTGACACTTGGAGATGATTACCAATATCCCATCAAGGGAGTGGGAGAATCAAACCATAAATTGAATTAAGGGAATTCACTAAAAATGAAGGATGTACTATATGTACCAGGCTTGAGGAAGAACCTACTCTCCATTTTATATTTAGAAAAGAAAGGATTCAGAGTTTCCTTTATAGATGGAGAAGTTCTTATGTGGGCTAAAGGAGAAACCTTAAATGAAACAATCATCATTGGTAATGAAGAAAATGGCTTGTAAAATTTAAAGGGTCACTCAAAGTTTTCCATGACCCACGCCATTGAAAACTCATGTGAAATTTAACATAGGAGGTTAGCTCACATCAACTACAGGGAAATACCATACATATGCAAAGTGGTCACAGGTTTACCAGAACTCAAAGGTGACCATAAGGGCGTATGCAATGGATGTGTACAAGGGAAGAAAATCAAGAACCCATTTCTGAAGAGGGGAAGGAAGACATAAGGATTCATAGAACTCATCCATTCAGTTGTATGTGGCCCAATGCCATCATCCTCCATTAGTGGGTATGTATATTATGTATCATTCATTGATGATTACTCTCGTAAAACCTGGATATATTTCTTGAAGACTAAAAATGAAGTGTTTAGTAAGTTCAAGGAATTCAAAACCTTGATAGAGAACCTTTATGAAAGAAATATTAAGATACTTAAGTCAGATAATGGAGGAGTATATACCTCAAAAGAGTTTGTGAACTTCTGCAAATATGTTTGGATCAAGAGGGAACTCACTACTCCCTATAATCCCCAACAAAATGGTGTAGCTGAATGGAAGAACATAACCATACTAGAAGTTGTGAAGACTATGATCCATGATCAAGATCTTCCTATGTGCTTATGGGCAAAAGTAGCAATGGAATCTATTTATGTGCAGAACCAATTGTCCCATAGTGCACTTGGGCTCAAGACATTGGAAGAGATGTTCACCGGAAAGAAGCTAGAGGTAAGCCATCTCAAAATATTTGGCTGTCCAATGTTTATTTATATACCTAAAGAAAAGAGACAGAAGATGGACCCTTTAGGAAAGAAGGGAATATTTTTGGGATACTGTGAGGTCTCCAAGGCCTTCAAAATCTATATACCAGGTCAACATCACATTGATATCAGTAGGGATGTGACCTTTGATGAATATTCAATGCTCAAGAAATATAAAATAAGCCAGCTTGAAGAGGAATATGAAGAGGAACCCATAATCTCCAATACTGCAATGAGGGAGGTTCCCAGAGCTGCAAAACTAGTGAGGGAAGTCATAACTTCCGCTAATGAGAAACCTCTAGAATACCATGATATAGTTGAATGGAAAAAACCTCCTCAGATGACGATCCTCCATAAAAGAAAGCCATCTTGCGCTAGAGATCTTATTCAAGATGGAGAGAAGTATAGTGTTCCCCAAGGAACTACGAGACAGGTGAAAAGACCAAAGCCATTCTCCAGCTATACAAATTTCATGTGTGATCTCCTAGAAGAGGAGCCTACCTACTTTGAAGAAGCCATTCAGAGGAAATAATGGACAGATGCCATGACAGAGGAATACAAATCCATAATGAAGAATGAAGTATGGGAAATAGTTCCTAGACCGAAGAATAAATATCTGGTATCCTCCAGATGGTTCTTCATAGTAAAACATGCTACTAATGGAAGTATTGAGAAGTATAAAGCAAGATTTGTCGCTCATGGCTTTTCCCAGAAGGAAGGCATTGACTATGAAGAGAAATTCACTCCTGTGGCCAAATACACTTCGATCAGGACCATCATAGCTCTTGCAGCTAATATGAAGTGGAAGTTGCACCAGATGGATGTGAAGACAACTTTCCTAAACAGTTTCATTGAAGAGGAAGTGTGTATAGAGCAGCCTCAAGGATTTGAGGTTGAATACAGGAAGTGTCATGTCTATAGATTGAATAAAGCCTTATACGGATTGAAGCAAGCTACTAGATCTTGGTATGGCCATATAGACAATTTATTGAAGGCAAGCTCAATCCTTCTAGCACTGATATGATGGTTGTGACATAAAGCAGGATGAGTATCTTTCTTCCAGCTTGAGTGCTGTGACATAAAGCAAGATGATGAGATGAGACTAGTACTGTGCTTCCACCTTGATAGCTGTGACGTAAAGCTAGTCTAGTATCTTGCTTCCATCCTGAGTGTTGTGATGTAAAGAAAGACATTGAAATGATATGAGTATTGAGCTTCCATCTTGACAGCTGTGACGTAAAGCTAGTCTTGTATTATGATGAGCCAACCTTGTGTTGTGATGATGATGATGTATCACTTTTTATAATAATACATATTGATGCAGATGATGATGGCATTCCTTCAGAATGACGATGTTGCCGATGAATAAAAATTTTGATGATTTATAGATACACCAGTCAGTGTTCCAAGATGATATTAATGATGTTGTCCTCTCACCCACTTAATGGTGTTGATGATGTTGTGCTCTCTCTCTCGCATGATGCTACTAAAGAATACCCTTCTTGTTAAGGGGCAGTGTTAAAATAATGTAACTACAAAGAGTATTTTTATTATTATTTGATATCTTATTCATTGGATCAATCCCCATTTTGGATTGATCATGTTGGTTATTGTAATAGGACAAAATACCCTTTTGTGGATTGGTCAAAAGACAATTGTAATAGGCAGAATAAGAAGTTGGCCCCAACAGATATTAAAGAGACCCAGAAATATAACAAAGGTGGGTTTTCCCTCCTAGTTTGAGAAGTCGGACCTACCAGTGAAGAGACACTTCACACATGCCAGACTTGTATAAATAAAGAGGCCAGTGCCTCACTTAGACACACAACTCACTTGCTCATTTTGAGAGACAAGTTCAGATATGTTGTTGGAGAAGAAGGGGAGAGAGTGGAGCATATCTGGGAGAGGAATTTCTGTATTAGTTTAAGATATCTCTTGGCATTGTATTGGCTATCCATATTAAGGAAGTTTTGTTGGGTTTTCTTCCCCTAGAGGGTTTCCCAGGATAAATGTTGTGTCTCTTGTGATTGTGTATTTCTCAGTTATATTGGATTATGATATTGTTATCTAATGAAATGAAAACATCTATAATAATGGATTAAACATTAAAGTGAACATGGTCGTCGAAGATGTATAATGGGAATTGTTTAAGGACCTGTTTCAAGAGAGGTACCTGTTAGAAGAATTCATTGAGCGTCAACTCAACGAGTTCAACACCTTATGAAAGGGTGGCCATATGGTGCCCGAGTACGAGGCCCATTTTATGGAGTTGCTCCGTTATGCTCTGCATCTTAACAATGGGAAACTTAAATTCAACAAGTTTGTGTTCAACCTTAATCACAACAGACATGAAAAGGTTAGGATTTTGATGCCTCAAACCTTGCATGATGTCATCTAGAAGGCCCCCATAGTAGAGGAGGAGATTATCAGTGGGATTTAGAGCAGGACTCTAGTGAGACCAGCAGGGCAGGTATCATCTGATGTGCAACAACATCAGACACCAGCCATACATACGCCAAGATATCATGGCTTCCATAGGGGATCCACTTTCACTACACCTCGACAATCGACGCCTCAGCAAAAAACACCTTATTGGGGGCCATAGCATTACTAGAAGAGTCAACCACAACAACAATAGTTTAGGCCTATTCAACTAAATAGACCAAGATTCTAGGTCGGTAGGTCGTCATCTTCTACTTCGGGTACCAGGAGTATTGGACCGAAGAAGGGGTGTTCGACTTGTGGAGAGCCACACTACTAGCGCGACTGCCCAGTGGAGAGGACTAGAGCATCTAAATCAGCGGGAACCACTACCGTGGGAGATTTGGGCAAGGCCCATCATATTCATGCAATGGTGAATAACTACCAGGCAGAGCATCGATCGACTGTGCTCAAGACGTCAAGTACCATTGTTGACCAAACCCTTAGTGTTTTGATAGATCCTAGTGCTACCGAGATTTTCATTTCTGGTGCAGCGCTAAAAGGGATTAAGGTAAAGGTAGTCAAACATGATGATTTTAGCTTCATAGAGATGTCTTCGAGAGACAAACAAAAGGTTCAAGGAAAGGTTACGAGCTCCACCCTCAACCTGGGAGAATTTGTCACCAGGGCCAACCTGTACATCATGATCTTAGGATCTTATGACGTCGTGATTGGTATGGATTGTTTGGAATCGCATGAGGTGATACTCAACTACAATATGAAATGGTTGAGATTGTTCTATGATGAGGGGAAAAGTTGCGTGATTGTAGGATAGAATGAGGGGTTATCCCTTAGGTTCATCTCTTCCTTACAACTACGAAAGGGCAAGTGCAAATGATGTAATATTTATGCGAGCCTTGTATTAAACGAGAAGAGAGTAGAGGAATGTATAGAACACCTTTTGGTGGTGAGAGAGTTTGCAGAAATCTTCCCAGAGGAGTTACCTAGGATGTCTATGGAGAGGGAATTGGATTTTAGTATAGACCTAAAACTGGGGAATGAACTAATAGCGAGAATTCCTTATCGGATGTCGATCCAAGAGTTACAGAAATTGAGAATACAACTAAAAGAATTGATAGACCTGGGACTGATACATCCAAGTGTGACATCGTGGGGTGCACCTATTATTTTAATACAAAAGAAAGATAGGTCATGGAGGCTCTGCATTGACTATCATCAATTAAACAAGGAAACGATCAAGAATCAATATCCATTTCCAAGGATAGATAATATGTTTGATTATATGAAGGGTGCGACGGTGTTCTCAAAGATTGATTTGTGATCATGGTATCACCAGTTGTGGATCAAGGAGGATGATGTCCCTAATACCACCTTTAAGATGAGATTTGGAAATTACGAGTTTACTATTTTACCGTTTGGACTGACAAATGCCCCAGGGGTATTTATGAGTTTGATGAATGGGGTGTTCCATGAGTACTTGGAAAAGTTCATCCAAGTATTCCTTGATGATATTTTAATTTAATCTCAGACAAAGGAGGAGCATGATGAGCACTTGCGCTTGGTACTACAGTGTCTATGAGAGCACAAATTGTATGGGAAGTTGTCCAAATGATAATTTTATAAATCAAAGATTCACTACTTAGGAAATGTCATCTCCGACGAAGGTATCATTTTGGATCCAGGAAAGGTTGAGGCTATTATGGAATGGCTTGCACCAACAAACACCCTAGAAGTACGTAGCTTCATGTGTTTAGCAGGATACTATCAACACTTCATCGAGGGATTTTCGAAGATAGAAAATCCGATCAGGGAGATGCAGAAGAAGAACAAGAAGTTTGTTTGGACCAAGAAATTTGCGGAAGCTTTTAGGAGGCTCAAAGAGTTGTTGACAACGAAACCAATACTAAAGGTCCCTAACATGGATGCAGACTTCTTGGTATGCATTGATGCATCCAAAGAAGTCTTAGACAGAGTCTCGATGCAAGATGGACGAGTCATCACTTACATATTGAGGAAACTGAGAAGGCATGAGAAGAACTACATGACACACGATTTGGAGTTGTTATCCATTGTGTATGCCTTAAAGGTTTGGAGACACTACCTTGTTGGATGAAAATTTGAACTAAAGATGGACCACTGTGGACTACAGCACATCTCTACGTAAAGCGACCTGAATGCATGACAATGACATTGGAAGAATTACTTAGCGAGTACGACTTCGATATTACTTACATGAAAGGAACAGTGAACTGAGTGGTAGGTGCATTGAGTCAGAGACCACACATCTTTTCAGTGTTTCCTCTTCAGAGGAATCTACGTGAAAAGATTCTAACTTTACAGCATAACGATGACTAGTACAAAGAGGTCAAGGATTTTATCGGACAAAACACAATGATGGTACCAATATTTAAAGGATTTATGTTTGACGACGATGGATTATTGATGTTTAAAAATCATATTTACCTACCACCGAACAATGATTTGAGGAGATTTATCCTAAAAAAGTCTCACAGGGAAGTATACATGGCTCACTCGGTAGTCACAAAGATGAGGGAGGACCTTAAATCCTTATTCTTCTGGGAAGGAATGAAGTCAGACATAGTCAACTTTATGGCCAAATGTCTAGAATGTCAGCAAGTAAAGGTTGAGCATAGACATCTAACATAATTACTACAACTGCACGATATTCCAGAATCGAAATGGGAGGTTATTTCGATGGATTTTATTGTTGTATTTCCACTGACGGCAAGGAGATACAAATCAATTTTCATAGTAGTAGACACTATAATGAAGAGTTCTCACTTTATTCCTATACGTACAACGTATTAAGTACCTAACATAGCTTGATTTTTCCTCAGTGATATTGTGAGGCTGCATGGCATGCCTAAGAGGATTATATCTGATCGAGGATCAGTGTTTACTGGATGATTTGGGATGAGTTTCTAAGAGGCCTTGGGAACCCAAATTAACTTCAGTACTGCATATCACTCAGAGACTGATAGGAAGACTGAATGAATGAACCAGACCTTGGAGGACATGTTGCGCATGTATGTGATGGACCAACAAAGGCATTGGGAAGAATTATTTCCACCGGTGGAATTCACTTATAACAACAGTTACCAAAGCACCATTAATATGGTTCCTTTCGAGTTTCTTTATGGGTGACCATGTCAGACGCATTTGAGTTGGGATCCGCTTGAGGATAGGATCCTAGTGGGACTAGAAGTGATCCAAGAAATGGAAGAAAAATGAAAACCATAAGACAAAGGATTAAGGAAGCGCAACATCAACAGAAGAGTTATGCCGACGTGCACCGTGTCGACTGTACTTACGAGGTTGGCGATTGAATATTCTTGCGGGTTAAACCACATAAGAGTTCCATAAAGTTTGGAAAGGGAGATAAACTCTCTCCTAGGTTTGTGGGAACTTTCGAGATCATGGAAAGAAAGGGGCCTGTGGCCTATCGACTAGCCTTTCCTGATTCCTTGAGGTGTATGCATGATGCTTTTCATGTATCTGTTTTGAGACATTATATTAGTGATCCTACACATGTTCTTGACATGAGTTCCTTGCAAGCATCAAGCGAGGGGCCGCTCACGACTAAGCCGATCTGCTTCTTGGATCATCACGTTCGACATCTCTTCCGTCGAACAATAGAGCAGGTTAAGGTCCACTGGGACAGCTATAGTCCACACTCGACGACCTGGGAGGATGAAAATGATATGCACCAACAATTTCCATTTTCTTTTATAGATAGACTTATGATATTGTGATACAAATTATTTCGGAACTTATACTGTGAAACTTCGGGACAAAATCTAGACCAGGAGGGGGTGTATGTAACATCCTGCTCTTGCGCATGCTAAGCGAACTTATTCTTTGAGGACACTTGCTTGGAAGTGTTTTGGATTATTATACTATCAAACATGTTTTTTCGATTGTGAGGCGTTATGGGTTGATGACATGTTGTTTTGTTGCATTGACTTAGACAGGTGCTATTGACTCGGTTTTACTGAGTGCGCAAGATTTTGGACCTTGAGGATGTAGAGGCATCGATGGAACCCTTTGGACTCTGGATCGAGTCAAGGAGTGAACTATTGGGGTTTGATTGTTTTATATGTGATATTAGTGCATCTGATTAGATGATATGTTTATGGATATATTTCTGACATGATTCATTGATGATGGAGGTTGATGATAGCTTGCCAACCAGAATCACATGTGGAGTAGAGGGGTCACATAGGACTACCAGAGATGTTGAGGGAGAGGTGTGGACAACAACCCTTCCACAGCCTACTAGCACTCCCACCATGGCTTGAACTATAGGTTAATGATTACCTACTTCAAGAGGACCCACGATGTCCTGACAAATGACTACAACAGTTTCTCATGATGAATATAAGGGGTGCACAATAAGGTAGTGGCCTTATTCCTTAGATGCCCTTAGTCTCCCACAAGATCACCTGGTGGAGTATTGACTCCAAGGGTTTTTTATGTCTACCAAGTCATTCAAGAGGTGAGTGGCACCCTTGGAGAATGTGGTGCATCCTAAAGGGCACGTTGTGCAAGAAAAATTGAAAGAGGTGAGTGGCACCCTTAGATAACGTAGTGTTCCCTGAAGGGCATGTCACGCAAGAGAAACAAAAAGAGGTGAGTGGCACCCTTGGAGCACCTAGTGCATCCTGAAGGGTACGTCGCGTTGTTATTTAATAATTGGATAAACCTAGATGGATTTAGGACGACTAATGTGTTAAGGAAGATTTAAAAATTTTCCCCTAATAAAATTTCACCCAGCCTAGGAAAATAAAGTCTAGGTCTAAATTATACTGGTGGTAAAATTTTATCTATTTATTTAAAAATATATATATATATATATATATATATATATATATATATA
>JZKD02S2355210.1:829766-854051 GCA_000966675.3 Picea glauca | reverse complement strand
ATAAAAATCTTTTGGGATAAAACTTAAAAGGGGGAAATAATTGTTTTACTATATTATGATAATTAAAACAAATTATTCATTAAAAAGAAAAAGGGTAAGTTTCTACACATGCATTTTTGAGTTTAATGAAAAAGGGGAAAGAGGGAAATCTAAAATAATTGGGAAAGTAGGAAAAATATGGAAACATAAAAAAAAGGGGAAACACAAGGGGAAAAAGTAGATAGTCTAACATAGTAAGGCATCTAGCTTTTAAGAACCTTCTAATTTAAACTCAACTAGTAAATTAATAAGGGGGAAAGTATTTAAAACTTGTAAGGGGATATGGGGACACCTAGGAGAGATTCTAGGAGTGCCTTTAGGTGAGTGAGGGAAATAGGGGTAATTAATTAATTAATTAAATTAATTTATGGAGGATTGAAGGGGATGGGTGACACATGTACGGGGAGGATTTTTATGAATTAATTTATTAAACATTAAATTAAATGGGATTTTGGGAAAGTAAGGGACTTCAAAAATCTATATAATGGAGGGAGGACAAGGATGATGGATCTCTTCTATATTGCGTAATGTTACCCTACAAAAATCTATACTTGACTTACTTAGCTTGTGGGAGTTGGGATACCCATTTCAATGAGGAGTGGTAGCTTGACCTTGCGAGGCGAGATGGGAGATAGTTGATTCTCTGGATAGTGTGTGTGGCCCCTTTGCAGATCAGGAGGCTAAGGGGGGAGAAGAGTACCCCTAGCATTTCCTGGGAGGTATCAATGAAGTCTCATCGGTAGGTAAGTGGGAGTTGCATGAAGCATGCATGACATCAACTTAGAGCGGGTGATTGGGAAACAATATGCTTCCTCATTTATGCATGGTAGATTGTTAGTATGAATTATTCTTTTAGTTCGGTATGTTTAATTGGGTAAAGAAAATTATTGTATTAGCATTCTAGGGGATGACTGAAATTTCCCCCACAACCTTTAGCTTGATGTTGATTTCCCATGTCCTTCGATCCCTTCATGTCTTGACTGTCTTGTGGTTGATTGATTGCGATGATTGTGGTTTATTTTTTCCTTCATCCCTAGCTCCTCAATCTGTTCCTGAGAAGTCATCTAGGAGCCCGATCTATGGTTGTTTATTCTGTGTTAATAGACCTATGGATCTCAATGCCCTACTTTTCTGTGAGTAGATGATGAGTGAAGGATGTTCCTGTGAGAGGTATACCTCTTTTGTTTTTCCTTGGTTGATTGTTGGTATTGCGCCTTCTATAAAAAGAACCTCTTCATATGGACTTCCTTGTGCCCCTATTGGTTTATCTCTGTGCTTATTTTTGTTCTTCGCACCTTAAGGGATTCACCATGGATTTTCTCTGTGCTTTGGCTGATAGAATCTATGTGATCATTTCAATGACTTTCCCAATGCTTCTTTGCATTTTTTTTCTTATCTGCATTTTTCCCCTTGGTTACTCTGGTGATTTTCCATTATGAAGACTGGAACTGTGAATTTTAAGAATGCATTGTTGGCCACTGGCTGTGACTAAGATTTACCCTTGTTACTCTAGCAATTTTCTTATTATTTAATGAAAGAAAATATGTAAAATCCCTTTTGGTACGTTTGCACAATGATTTTTCTTATATATTAATGATGGTAATGTAAATTCCCTTCTGGTACATTTGCACAGCGATTTTGCTTATATATTAATAATGGAAATGTAAATTCCCTTTTGGTACGTTTGCACTATGATTTTGTTTATATATTAATGATGGCAATGTAAATTCCCTTCTAGTATGTTTGCACAACGATTTTTATTATGTATTAATGATGGCAATGTAAATCCCCTACTGTTGCGCTTTGTAAAACGATTTTTTTGTATATTAATGAAAAACATGTAATCCCCTTCTGGTGTATTTTGTATGGTGACTTTGGTTATATATTAATGATGACAAAAGTGATTCCCTCTGGTGCGCATGTACAACATTTTTTCTTATTTATTGTTGACAGTGAATAATAAATCCATTATGGTGTACATAAACAACATTTTTGCTTATTTACTATTGACGATGAACAACAAATTCATTATGTACAATTTTTTTTCTTATTTATTGTTGACAGTGAATAATAAATTCGTTTTGGTTTGCATGTACAACGTTTTTACTTGTTTACTATTGACGGTGAATAATAAATCCGTTCTGGTGTGCATGTACAATGTTCTTTCTTATTTACTATTGACGGCGAATAATAAATCCATTATGGTGTGCATGTGCAATGTTCTTTCTGATTTACTGTTGACGATGAACAATAAATCCATTATGTGAAGCATTTTTTCTTATTTACTATTGATGATGAATAATAAATCCATTCTGGTCTGCATGTACAATGATTTTGCTTATTCACTATTGACAGTGAATAATAAATCCATTCTAGTGTGAATGTACACGGTTTTTTCTTATTTATTGTTGACGGTGAACAATAAATCCATTATGTACAATGTTTTTTCTTATTTACTATTGGCGGTGAACATTAAATCCATTATGTACAATGTTTCTTCTTATTTACTATTGAGGGTGATAATAAATCCATTTTGGTGTGCATGTACAACATTTTTTCTTATTTATTTATGAGGGAAAATATATATCCATTATGGTGTGTACTGTGCAGCAAATTTACCTTGTCCAGTTGTGAGTTTTTACTTCTTACCTGGCGAGATTTCCCTCCTTAGGAATGCACTGGAATTCTTTATTTCCATGGGATTTTGAAGGGGTTTCCTAGCCTGAACTTTTACCTACATTTTAACTTGATAGAAAATGTTAATTTGATTATGCAACTCTTGTGTTTAATGGTAATAACACTCACTTGTTGATACATCCTTGGACAACATTTAATTGAATATAACCGCCTTTAATGTTTGAACAACCTTTAATGGAACATAACCATCTTTAATTGGTTTAGACAACCTTCAATTGAATAGACAACCTTGATTGATTAGACATCCTTACTTCTTTCATAGATAGTTCTTAATTTAATTTAATTTAGAATTGTCAATTTGGTTTAATATTGATTAAAGAAGACTTACCGAATTAATGTGAATTTAATGTTATTAGATTGAAACTAATGATTGAGTTATAATGTAGAATTGCCTTATTTATCCAAAAGTGATGTTATTTAGATTGAATTTAATTACTAAGGTATAAAGTAGAATGGTCGATTGGATTTCTATTTAATGTTAATTAGATGGTAAGTTAAAGACTAATTTATAATTAGGCTTGCTAAATTTAGATGGATAATCAATGTCAAACAATTGTAACTGTTGACTATTTTAGACTCGATGAGTGGGTTGGGTCATTGAGGAAGTTGTTCTTGGCTTGTGTTTTCCTTGGGTGTCATCCTTTGGCATCTCGTTGACCTGTTTTTGGGGTATGGGCATGGTTTTCTTATCCGTATTTGGCTCCTAGCACATTGGATTATCTAGAGTCCTCGGTCCAGATAGACCATGTTTGTGCCAAGGTTATTGACCCATCTATCACCTAGGAATGAAATGATTTCTGATGAGGGGATCATGGCATGCCCTATGGGATAGAGGCAAACAAGAACTTGGCTAAAGTCACTCCATTCTATGTGAGTGTTGTCGAGCGTTGAAAGTTGATTTTGGTGCATGGGTTGAATGCCTTCAGGCATTTGGTTCATGCGCCTTGAGGTTCTAGTATTTGTTCGTCTAGGACATTGTGTCGAGATGGGGGTGTTGTCCCTTAGTTGTGGGCAAGTTTATGTTGCGTCAGGTGGGTAGTTGTTTCTCCTTATTGTGTTACACATGTTCTTCCTAGTTATCCTTGTGCCACTGCATGGATTCATAGTTTCCTGTTGCATGGACTACATGCTTGCATTCGTCGTCAGTTGTGTGGTTAAACTATTATCATCGCTACCTTCTTGCCTAAAAAGAAAAAAAACAATTGCATATTTTGTTTATCTTATAGTCATAGCAATGGGGTTGTTACAAACACCCACTATTGATTGACGTAGACATATGGCCTTAGATCATGAAGTCTGGAGACTTGAAGCTCCAAAAGTACTTGGGTAAGTGGATTTCAACCTCTCTGGAGTCCTGAAGTCTGTAGTTGATTTAGGATGTTGATTTTTCAGAGGACACGTGACAGTGGATCCAGAATTATGGCGGTCTGGCACTCCAAAGGAAACAAAGTGCAGATTCAGGAAGATAACCAGAGTCCCGAAGGCCAAAGGTCATCATAGTCGTCTAGATGTGGGGACGCATGGCATCAAATCAAGGAGTCCGGAGTTTTATCACTCTGGGAGAAATGTGGTATAGTGATTTGAAATTCCCTGAAGCTAGATGACTGAAGCATTGTGGGTCATTCACATTAGCAGGGAAAAGGAATCGTCAATACCATTCGGTTGTTCAAACTTTGCTAATTCGATAGTCCAGGAAATTTTTAAGTGTTAAGTGCTAGAAAAACCTTCGAAACCCAAATTGTGAGGCATGCACATAGGTAGTCAATCTAAAGGAGGAGTGTCAGTTGCCTGATTGACTTATTGGAAATCTTTCAGCATCTCGATGTCGAGAGATATGAAAGGTCGTTTTTGTGCATTAGAAAATTAACTCGTTGAAGGCCAAAAGAGAGGAACCTGAATTTTTGATCTACAGAGAGTGAGCTCCATCAATATATCATTTCGGCGTATTCATCGATTCGACGATTTTGAAGATTTGTTGAAAAGAATTGAGGAAAATTCATGGAAGGCTAAATTTTGAAAGATGCATAGAGGCGTTGATCTGGTGGTGGGATGGGAATCGTCATATCTTTCTATTTCGATGATCAACATTTTTCTAGAGCTATGTGTATTGGACGCAGATAGAAAATCATCGAAGTTGAATCCCCATGGAGAGTCTGAGTCATCGATATCAGTTCTTGTTGAGGGTCTTTGATCTCGTTGCCTATTCATTTTCGGCAGTTCACAAATTTGGTGCATTCGAAGGAGTTGAGGGGAAAGAAAGGAAGAGATAGTTGAAGCCTGAAGCACCAAAATAGTGCGCAGTTCTTAGCGCCCGGTAACAACCTACGGTCATATGCAATTTTCATGAGAGTGAAAAGGGATAGGGGCATGAAATTGATTTCAAAGGCAAAGGGGATTACTAAGAGCCTGCAGGTTCTTTCTTGGACCTTCACATAGAAAATTAAGGACTTGTGTTTGATAATGGGTGGCTCATCAGGGATGAAGAGATGATTCGGCTCCTGATTTGAATGATCCTAGACCACGAGGTCACATAGACCTTAAGAGATCATTGGGTCTACATCAGGTGGTATCAGATCCATAAAAAGGTTCTATTCTGATACCAAAAAGTGGTATCAAAGTGATAAAAAGGTTCTAGTCGGATACCATCAAGTGGTATCAGAGAAGGATTTTGTCTGTAGGTAGCAAGTGAGCAAGGAATTTTTTGGTATGATACAAGAAAGTGGTATCAGAGTCTAACTTTTGTTTATGGACAACAGACAAGGGAGAGGAGAAGGCAGAGTATTGATGCTCTGTGAAGATTTTTTGCAAGTGTGCAACAGTTAATAGACAACCAGGAAGGTTGCAAGAGAAAGAAAATGATTCTCTCAGTTGCAGAGAAGGCCAAGTAGACAACCAGGTGGTATAAAGGATAAGAACCATTTACGTTCTTGGATTTAGAAAGAGAAGATGGCTACTGAAGGCCAGAAACGAGGTCAAGGAAAATCTTGCCAGTAGACGAGCAATGCAGAGAGGAATAAAGAGATCAATGAGATCTAAGAGGAGCTCAACAGTATAGTGTTGAAGATGCAGTAGGAAGTGATAGGAAACTAGAGGTATGAAAGGCGCTTGAAGAAAAAGATAAGGTCATATGTCTAGAAGTTGGTTTCTAGGAGGTAGCGATATGTATTAAGGAGGTGGCTGAGCAATGCTAAAAACCTCAGTGCCACAGAGGAGGAAATGGTTTGTGTTTGTGAGCCAAAGGTTGGAAGGAACCTGAGTGATGAGGAAGAGATATCAGCTAAAGATCTCAGAAATTTCTAGGTTGGAAGAGGTGGTAATGTAGATTGCTAGGAGGGAAATCAGATGAGACCAGTCAATGATCTCGTAGACTTCCAGGAGGGAAGAGATGAAGGTTCAAATTTTTAGGAGGGAAATGAAGAGAGATCAAGAAGAGGTCTCATAGACTACTAGGAGGGTAGAGGTGAACTTTCATATTTCCAGGTGGGAAATGAGAAGATATTGGTTGAAGATCTCACAGACTACCAAGAGGGTAGGTCAAAAAACTCTGATTTCCCGGTGGGAAAGGAGGAGGAGGTGCACTATTTGAAAGTCTCAAAAAATCATAGGAGGCTTCAGATCATCAAGGAATGCTAACAGAGGAAAAGGATCAGAGGATCATTCTCATCATTGGAGGAATCATCATATTCCTTCCAAGCATCTCAGTAGAGGCCATTGCACATGTTGAAGGTGCAACAGAGGAGAGACAACCAACCAAGACTGTCACAGAGGAGAAGGAGTAGACATTGGAATATTCCTAGGAGATGGAAGAAAAATAAGAGAATACAATTCATATGCTCAGTCAGTGGGAGAAGGAGATAAGGATGGTAGAGGATTGGTTAGAAAATCCAATAAAAAAAGAAGATTGTTAGAGGGATGCAGTTGTGAAGAGTGGAGAAAAATACCAGCCTAAGGAGCATCTGGATGAAGATGCACTTGTACCAACACAAGGAGAGAAACTGATAGAAACATAATTGTCAGGGGAGATGGATGAGAATAAGCTTAGTAGCATGGATTGTTGGCACAGGGGCAAACCCAGGTTTAAACTCTAAGAGAACACAAACAAGCCCTAACTACTATCCCTTTTGGAAACACCTCTGAGGCATATGTAGTCTCACCCGAAGTAGCTATGAGGTGGTTGCAGGAAAGAGATGTCTACAACCAGAAGGAATGCAAAGTGGATTCATAGGAACCAACACACAACAATACAATATTCTTTAACCTCTTATAATATATTGCACAAGTTATATCTCAGATCTAACACATTATCATCATAGTAGTGTATTAAATGACAAATAATAGAGCATCAATCACACACAACATAACATATACGTGGTTCACCCTCTCTCTGGGGCTATGTCCACAAAACTGTGCTTTTTTAATGTATTAAGAGGAAGCATACAATGCTTGTCTGTGGTATTAGTTATCATATCTTATCTCTTCTCTTTTCTATCTCTTCCCTCCCTGTGCACCCAGCTGAAAGGTTGATCTTCACACCGATTTGAATATCTTACAATACATAAGGATTTCATACCCAACACTTTTCTCTCTCTCAATATTACTCACTTAATCACATAATGAAAAAGACAACAACAATGATCATGACATAAAAAAAAACACAACCCAGGTCCTTTAGACCACTATTTATACATTACAATAGCTCACTAACATCCTTAGGTTGAAACCTAGGTGTCATGAACCCTTGATACTAAAACCCTAGGTGTCTAAAACCCTAGGTCAGCTTGACCTACATTTTCATGGATTCGTTGGCCTGTATTTACTTCCTTCTCGTGTGGTGCTCTAAAGAATCCAACGATGGATTTTCCTACTTACTGATTTGTCCACTATCTGTCTTTCTTACTAATCTATCTTCCTTGATCTCCTCATTCAATGGCTTCATTCCTTTTACTCTGCTCCGTATTTTTTTCACTTTTGCTCACTTTGACCCAGTAACAGTCACTGTGTCTTCTGTGCAGTTCACATTTTTCCTTTTCTTTCTTGATCTTCGCTTAATTTCATAACCAAGGGCCAACAAGCCCCCAAAAATCACCTATGACTCATCCCAAGGTGCTTCAGATCTGATCCTTTTTTTACTTCGATTTCAGACTCTGCAGTGTAGCCTTTTCTTTCTTCTCTATGTCTCGTCTCCTTCCTTATGTAGACTGTATTTTCTATATCTGGTACCAAGTTTCATCTGCACCTAGTACCTAGACCCTTTTCCTTATTCTTTTACTTAGATCTGTGAGGCAGTTGGTTGTCATAATACAATTTCAACTGGCTCCCATTCACTAATCCTTCCTTCCTTTCTCACTTCAAAGTTTTCAACTACACAACTCCTCCTTCTGTAACATAGGGAATCCCATATGGCCTGAACCAATGCCTCCTGAACTTCCTAGGATGTTTTATGAACTTACTATCATATACCAATACTAGATCACCTTGTTTAAATGCCTTCTTATTGATGTGCCTGTCATGGTAGGCCTTCTCTCTTTCTTTTTGTACTTGCTGATGGAATCCTACAACAAATTTGTGTTCCTCTAGTTCCACCAACTATGCAAGCCTTTCTTGAATAGAACCAATGTCATCCATATCTTTGAAGGCAACAACTCTTAGGATTGGTATGAAATATTCCATTGGGATAACAACTTCAAGACCATACACAACTTAAAAGGGGTATGCATTGTTAGCTTCTTGCAAGTGGTTCTATAGGCCCATAGTATTGTCGATACTCTTAAATCCTAGTCATCCATGTTCACACTTCAAATATTCGACAACATTGTCTCCAATATCTTGTTGAATGTGTCCACTATCCCATTTTCTTTTGTATGGTTAGGCGTGCTCTTCTAGTGATGGACTGGAAATTCCTTAGTCAAGGCTTCAACTATTTTTCTTATGAAATGTGTGCCTTGATCAGTCATAAGGATATGTGGGCATCCAAATTTTTTTATGATATCACCAAGTATGAAGTGCATAGTTTTAGTTGCACTACAATCCTTAACTTCTCTTGCTTCAGCCTATCTAGTCAAGTACTATGTCACAGTGATTATGTACCTGGATCCCGTGTGCTTTCCTAGTGGGTTTATAGGTCCCACAAAGTAAATGGCCCATTTATCAAATGTTTGTATTGCCGGTTGTGGTGCTAATGACATTTCTTCTCTTCTGGACAGTTTCCCAACTCTTTGGCATACATCACAGGCTCTAGAATAATCTTTAGCATCCCTGTGTAAGGTAGGCCACCAAAGGCTAGCTCTAAGAACCTTATGCACAGTTTCTTTTCCTGTGTAATTTCCTCCTACGATTCCTTCATGAACTTTTGTGAGGATTAATGGTCACTAGACCTCCATAACACATCTTCTCAATATCTCATCAGGTCCCATCTTGTATAGTTGTCTAGCTATAAGTTAAAAGTCTGCAACGCGCAATACTAGTTTCTTCTTCTATGGAATTGTATATTTGCTAGGTGCCATTCCTATTGACAAGAACTTGAGTATTTCTATGATGTGGTCATCAATATTTCTAATGGCTAGTAACTATGCATCCGATATTGCATCCTCCACAATGGTTGTCTCTTCGCCATGTTCCAAGCTTGACAAGTGGTCAATACCATTGTTCATTCTTCCTAGATTTACTATGATCTCAAAGTCATATTCCTGAAATAGAAGAATCCATCTGCATATTTTGCCCCCCCAACACTTGCTTGTTGACTAGGTATTTCAATGCTGAGTCATCAGTAAACATTTAAATTTTCCTCCCAACAAGTAGTGGCGAAATTTTTGCAATGCATACACCATGGATGACCCCTCTCGCTCAGTAGTGGTGTAATTGATATCAATAATTGATAGCTTTCTGCTGAAAAAGGATAACAGATGGTCAGTATCTCCTTCCCTAGGTTTTGCTATTACTACTCCTAAGGAAATTGAAGATGCATCGACATGCACATGAAAATCCTTGCTCCAATCTAGGAAAATCAGAATAGGTGCAATAACCATTTTTTATTTCAACGTGTCGAAGCTCTGTTGGCATTCTTCTGTCCAACTGAACTGACAGTTTTTCTTCAAAATATTCTCCATGGGTGTTGTAATCTGAGCATATCCTTTGATGAACTTCCTGTAGTATCTAGTATGTCCCAGCGTAGTACGCAACTATTTGACTGAAGTGCAATGGGGTAGATCAACTATAATGAAAATTTTAGATGGATCGACCAACAATCCCTGCTTTCATACAATATGACCTGACAACACTCCAAATGGTGAGAAGAATATGCATTTCTTCAGAGTCAAGGAAATTTGACACTGCCTACATTTATCCAACATTAGCCTTAGACATTCGATATGATCTTTCAATAAACTATAAATAGTCCAATCATCAAAATATGCTTCTAGAAATTTATGCAGAAACTCCTTGAATGCTTCGACCACCACCCTAGAAAAGATGGTTGGGGCATTCTTCAATCCAAATGGAATCACTGTATACTAGTAGGATCCCCATTTTTGTGCAAATGTAGTCTTATGGCGATCTTCCTTGGCAATTCAGATCTGATGGTATCCTGAAAATCCATCTGTAAAAGAATATACCTCCTAGACTCCCATATTATCTAACACTTAGTCAGTGAATGGTGTAGGGAAGGGGTCATGCAAATAGGAATCATTCAACTTCTTGATATCTATCCAAATCCTGATTTGTCCTGCCTTCTTGTATTTCACCACCATATGGTTAATCCATTATGATTCTTCGACAGGTTCTATAATTCCTGCTTATAGCATTCTGTCAAGCTCAATATTAAATTTCTCCTTATATTTAGGGTTCAATCTGTAGGGTCTCTGTTTGACTGGTCTTACAACTGGTTTCAAATGTATCCTCATCTCTCCCATAGGTCCTTTAATGCTCTTCATATCAGTGAACTTGGTTGGAAACAAGTTCTGATATTCATGTAGTAATTCTGTAATCTTGTCAATAGTAGCAACATCCCAATAATATCCAACATTTACAAGCTTCGGTGTATGTTCTGTTCCAATATTGACCTTCTTAATCTTGATTGGTTGTCCAATAAATGGTATCTCAACTCCTGGTCCTTCCATATCTCTTTGGCCTTTTGTTTCGACGATGTTCACCTTCCTAGGATCATCGTCCTCATCAACATTGATGTTGTAACAACCTTGCAGTTTCTAGAGAGGCGCAGTCCATTTGTCCTTTTATTGTTCTAAAGGGAGGCTTGAGGCCTCCTCAAATAATTTTTGTCTGAAAATCTATAATTCTTGATATATTGAAGGAAGTTGACTTTCAAATAAGAAGGAAGTTACAAAATTCTGGGTCATACCTTCCCAATCTGCAATGATGACCCACAACTCTACTTGAAGGTACCAGTTGATAGGTGTCATGTCCAGTGTGTTAATGAATTTGTGCACCCACTGCTACTGAGGAATGTTTCTCAAGGATTCCTCGCAACTTCGCACATGGTCCTTTGGGAATCTTCGACCTATGTACCAAACTTCACAGCCTTCTACTTGTGCTGAGAAGCACATTGTCATCAAGGTACGACATTGTACCTAGTTTGCAATGTTGGTTTTCTGTATCCCCCACCATTTTCTTCGAGTTTCTTTTAGGGCCTCATCCATTACCAAAAATCTTTGTTGCATTGGTACACTTTCTTCAAATTATGACAACAATATTTCTAAAGGATTCACACCATCAAAGGTGGGTAAGTTACTTACTGTTGTGTCGATCTAGTGAACTTCTTTGGTTAATCTAGCACATATTCTTGTAGATACTTCATACATTTTATTCTTCCATTTCTCGAGTGCTTATTTTGAGTATGACGAACATGCGTTGTCACTTCACTAGCTTAGGTTTCCATCGGCTATAGGATTAATGTAATCCTATTGTCTAGCTGTTAATTTGTATATGTTTTTGAGTTCATATGTGTGGTATTTTTCTATGATAGGTTCTATGTATCACTGAACTTCATCTAGATCTAAAGGTGCAATGTTCCTAAGGCCATCTCTTTCAAATTTCATACATCTTTTATTTAAATCAACTACAGTGGAATTATTGAAATCCCAATCGATTCCTAACAGCATAGGGTAAAGGCAACTATCATCAACTATCTCAATTACCTCAAAGTATGCAAACATTCTTACTCCATCGATGTCCACCGAAACATGTTCCAATATGAAAAAGGGGATTATTGCTTGCTGATTAGCCATCCTAAGCCTAATGGGGGAATAGATCAACTTCGATTTTCCCATCAGTGCCCAAGTTTTCTTCGTCATGACATTGACCTCCGATCCTGAGTCGAGGACTACATAGTCTATATCATACTCTCTAATCTGAGCAATCAAGTGTAGTTCCTTATTTATACTCCTCTTTTTAGTGATTTGGTGTACTTCCTTGTTCAACAAGGGGTATATCTTTCCTAGCTCATACTGTCTGATTAAACTTTGTAGCTATTGTACAACGCTTTCATCCTAAATCAACTTAATGCAAGTATATAAAAATTCCATGATCTTGCTTACCTCTTTTCCTTCTTTTGGCGAAGAAGACTGATCAAATGCCAGAGGAATTCCATATTCTCTCACTTCCGGTCGTGTCTTTGAGGAAGAGACTTGATATCCTTTGAACTCTTTTCTTGCCTCCTTAAATATTTGTCTTTCTCTCTTTGCATCAAAATTTTGGGTCCTCTTTGTAGCTTCCATGATTCATGAGTCTCCTATAGTCTTTCCTTGGGTCAGTTTGTCTTCTCCTATAATTGGGCCTCCTATAGGGATAACAATGAATCTAGTTTCTTCCCTGCAAGGTTCAACATATATCAGTTGCACTTGCAGGTTCTACTGAGGTCCCTATCTTTCTTGAAGCTTAGCCAACAATGTTGGACATTCCTCGATAACCTGCTTGAAGGAGTTGCAATAGCTGCAAGTGGTACAAGGTTTATGATAGTCCCTTGCGAGGTGTCCTTGTTGTGCGTATTTATAATAGATTATCTATCCTTAGCCTCGACCCATACCTCCTCCTTGTCCTCATCCTTTGAATCCACCATGAGGATTGAAGTTTCCTCTCCCAGGGGAGTTATGTTGTGTAGTGTTTCCTTCTTGTTTACTTCACCTTGAATTTTTTATATGTCTCTCTCCCTTTTATGCATGAGGTCATAATCCCTACAATCCCTATCATCATTCCCCATAGACTTATAGAATGTGAAATACAAACTTGTGGGTGTATGAACATACTTTTTCATGTAATATCACTCACCATGGTGATGTCTATTTCTACATACCTCGCACCAGGGTAAGGTGACTTTATTCAAAGGGCTCAAAGCTCTAGAGGCCAAGTATTCATGGAATAGGGGACAATATTTCGTGTCATGGAATTTTGATCTACATGTAACACACCATATGTCTTCTCTTTTATCTTTTCCCTTGTATTTTTTCATATCTTCAACCTGCAGAGACAAAGTGGTTAGATGACTCAAGATTTAACGCATACCTGAACTGGATTCTCCCATAGGGGTTGATTCTAGCTTCATGGTGATATCCAATGCCTCAGCCTATGAAGAAATCTTCTTTTTCATCAGAGGAACTCTAATGTGTGGTAAAAGGGAAGAAATGAACCATTCTTTGTTCTGCTCATCTGGGATCTGAAAATTCAATTGGTCGGTTAAGGTCTTGAATCTTTGATCAAATTCCCAAATGGGTTCGTCTACCTTCTTCTTGATCTCTTTCATCTCTATAATACATTGTGATTCTGATTTGGGTTTCTTGAATTATGCAATCAACGCATTCTTGATCTGATTCAGTGGCTTAGGCTGTGCATGTCCTTGGACAAGATTCATGTATGATCTCAGTGCGTGACACCTTAGGTTAGTACTAAACTATATTATTTTAACAGCTTCATTGGTGACATTCTTAATATTCCATATGGTTTTGACATAGGAACCAGTGTTGATCAGGGTCTTCAGACCCATCTCCCCTAAAAATAGGGAGCCTCATCTCATCTGCCATAGATCTTCCTAGGGTTCCTGACTGGGTATGTAGTGGACTAATAGTGATTGTGCTCTGAATGCTCTGGTGGCTTGGATTACTCTGGTTTCTTAATGTTACTGAATCAATAGGACCAATAATAGTACTTACTTCAGTAGTCAGCATAGTTCCTGAAGTTTTTGGCTCTTCCCGGTGAGGTTCTTCATATTTCCCTTCCTTTGTCTCAGGAGGTTATGAATGCTCCTTGTCTATCAGATCTCCCTCTTCTCCACTATAGAAACCCTCATCCCCGTAGTTCTTCTTAAACAATTTTTCAAGGTGGAATTCTCTAAACTCTCTCCCGCTGCATGTATGTCCAGCCTCTGTGTCGATGTCGCTGTCCAAATTCCTAAACATTATCTTTTTCAAATCCAACCAATCTACTATATCTTCAATATGTTCTTCTCATGCAATAGGATCTTGATCCTCAACTTTAGAAAATGTAAAAATTTTCCTCTAGGTCCATTGAAGAAATATCTCTCATCTTGGCTATATGACTCTACTTTGTCAACAAAAAACTCGGTGATGTACCCTCCAATGGTGCTATCAAACCAATGATCTATTTCTCGTGATACGATGTTATCAACTCTCTTAACCTTCCTGATCAACAGCAATGTCCAAACCATAGGAGGTCTATATCTGATCTCAAACTGGGTATCTTCCAACCTAGCTAACCATTCATATAGCTCCCGATGGATTATTCCAAAAAAAATCTCATGTATATCAGTAAAGATATATCTCTCCAACGATTCCTCAGTACTAAGATTAGGTTTCTTGTTCTAGGATTCAACAAAGTCATTTTCTTGATCCTCTATCCATTTTTGAATTTTTTTCTTTGATGGAAACCACATTGACATTCCCTCAAGAAGATTCATGTATGGACAACGAAACCATTTGTTGGCATAGGGAAAGGCCCAGGGTTCAGCTCCAAGATCACACCAACAAGCCCTAACTACTGGCCCTTTTGGCAACACTTGTGAGGCAAATGAAATCTCACCCGAGGTATCTATGAGGGGTTTGAAGGAAAGAGATGTCTACAACCAGAAGGAATGCAAAGTGGATTCACAGGAACCAACACACAATAATCTAGTATTCTTTAACCTCTTATAATCTACTACATAATTTATATCTCAGACCTAACACATTATCATCATAGCAGTGTATTAAATGAAAAAAAACATAGAATCAATCACACGCAACACAAGATATACGTGGTTCACCCTCTCTCTAGGGATATGTCCACAAAATTGTGTTTTTATAATGTATTAACATGAAGCATACAGTTCTTGTCTATGATCTTAGTAGAAAATCTTCTCTCTTCTGTTTTCTATCTCTTCCCTACCTACACACCCAGTTACAGGCTTGATCTTCACACCCAACTGAAGATCTTACTATACATAAGGCTTTCATACCCAACACTTCTCTCTCTCTCAATATTACTCAATCACACAATGAAAAAGACAACAAAAATGATCATAACATCAACAACAACCCAACCTAGTTCCTTTAGACCTCTATTTATACATTACAATAGCTCACCAAAATCCTTAGGTCAAAACCTAGGTGTCACAAACCCTAGATACCAAAATTGTAGGTGTCTAAAACCCTAGGTCAACTTGAACCACATTTTCAAGGCTTCGTCAGCCTGTCTTTCCTTCCTTCTCACACAGTTCTCTTAAGCATCCAAGGATGGCTTTTCCCACTTGTTGAGCTTTCCATTATCCTACTTTCTTGTTGATTTATTGTCCTCAATCTCCTCGTTCAATGACTTGCTTCCTTTTACTTCACTCTATCTTTTCTTCTCTTTTTGTCACTTCGACTCAGTAACAATCACTGTGTCTTCCTTGCAATTCACATTTTCCCTTTTCTTCCTTGATCTTTGCTTACTTTCATAACCAAGGGCCAACATGGCTATGGAATTTGGACCTGCAGTGGAGTGGAAAGCCAGTGCCACAAGGGATAGAAACATGGGATATAATATTGATCTTCCCATTCATTTGTGTGAAGGAGTGGAAGCCCTCGAGGAAATGGTAGTGGCATAGTGCCAATGCATCCAACAAGTCAAGTTGGAAACTGATGAAGAGGAGTTGCAACATAGAAGGCTACAAAGGAGGATCCATCCAGTAGACCGATTGGATAGAGTGATAGAATATGTAAGGAGGTTGATGCTAGAAGTATCAGAGAAGGAAGCAAGAAGTAGAGAGATGATGATCAAGGGAGAGTCTGCAGTATCAGGACAACAAAAGTAAAGTAGAGGAGTAGATGGACAGCTCCATAATGATATTTGGGATCCTAGAGGATCTCAACCTCAGTAACAGGGTAGCCATAAGGAGGAGCTCATGAATTTTTTCAGTGTGGGAGTATGATGCAAGAGCTTCACTCCACCTCAAAAAATTCGCTAGCGCATTAGCAAGCCAATGCATCAGTGCAAATGGAGGAACAGTTTCCAAGGGAAGAGAGGCACAAACCCTCTCATTTTGAACCCAAATTTAAAATTTTTGAAGTAATTAAATAAAATTAAATGTTGTAAGGATCAGGGAAATTTGATCCATGTGACTTTTTACAGGGTGCATGTGAAGTTTCATTAATGGTTGACACATAGATAGGCTTACTTCTGGTTCATACTAGTTGTCCATTTATTGTAATTGAATGGAATTCAATGCGAGAAGGTAGATGGAGAAAAGGCTTGAGGAGCCCATCTTTTGTAAAATATCATTGTGTAATGATTCATTAGTGTTATAAGTTGTTTATGAGCGAGTCGAGAGAGATCAAGAGAGGAGAGAAGAGAAAGTTTTTAAGAGTCTGTTGCAGTCCATCCTTTGTAAATATTTGTACAGAAACATTCAAATATAATACAAAGGTAATTTTTCCTACATATAAGGTGTATGTATTTTTATGTGTGATGAATGTTCATTTTTTTAATATTTCCTGTGTATATTTATGGATGTTGTAGATGTGCAAGTAGGCTACATTTGCAGGTTTAGATAGACTTCTCTATCTTTGTGAATTTATTAATTTTCTAGGTTCTTAGGCTTGTGCAAGGAGTGCACACTAGAGTTACAGAAAAATATGTGAAGCCAGTGCAAGGAGTGCAATTGAAATCTCTTTCGAGTTCAGAGAAGAGAGCTCCAGGTGGGCACACCAAAACAACCTCAACCTCAAAAGAAGAGAAAATTGTGCAAGGATTGCACATCAGAGTTGTTGAACACTTTGGAGAAGATGTACCATAGTTATTGAATACTCATAGGGATATACAAGGAGTCCATTAGGCATGCATGAGGAGTGCATGAAAACTCTATTTAGAGTTCTATGAAAAGGTTTCCAAGAGGCAACACTAGAAGGAAAATATCAGGAGGAGCAGTGCAATTATGCACATAGAGCACAAGGAGTGCCCAAGTGAACTTTTAAGAGTTTATGTTTCAAGACGTGAATTCATGCAAGGAGTGCACAAAACCAACCCACTGCTATAGTGTTGTTCAATATTAGGAGAACAAGCGAAGGAGTGCCTGGAGGGTACAAGAAATCATTTGGAGAGAAAAAAGGGCCGAAACCCTTAGATTTTTGAGCGAGTTCAATATTAGGAAGGATAGTTCATTTTTGTAGAGAAGACCCATACAAGACGTGCACTGGGCCAACTCTTGGAAAGTGTTAAAAAACTCCTAGGAAGATAGAGCACGAGTGTGTACTAGGGCCTAAGTCACGTGAAGTGACAAAGCTTAGGAGGAGTAACATTTTTTGAAAAACAAAAAACAAGGCCAAGAATACAACCTTGTAGGAGAAAGGTTCAATGGATAAGCCCTTGAAATTATTAAGTTTGAAAAATCCTTCATCGGAAGGGAAAGTGTAACAGTAGAGAGGCGAAGCTACAAAAAACTTCAAATGGGTTGTTAGCATCAATATGGGTCGTTATATCAGAGCCAAACCAGAAGGAGGAGCGTGCACGGAGGAGAATGAATCTGAAATGTTGAATTTAGGCACAAGCAATGACAATCATCATATCCAGGTAAGTTGCATGATTTTTAACCCTCTACACCCTTTGAACTTCGTAAGTTTGGAGGTTTTTCAAAGTTTGTGTTTTGGAGGAGACAGGATCCCCGAAGTTTTGGGATCTGGAGTAAATTAGGGTCGTCAAATTGAAAGGACACGTGTCCATGGATCAAAGGTATTCATAAGATCGACAGCCTAGGGGAGCATACGTGCAGGAATGTTGAAGACTCCTGAAGTCTGAAGAGTAGAGTGCATTTAGGTCATCATATGTAAAGGGACACCTAGTGCTAGATCCGAAAGTCTAGAGACCTGGTACTCCATATGGATGGAGGTATAATTTGATCGAAGTTGAAATATCCCAAAGCCCCAAAGGCCAAAGTACATCATGGTCATTGGCAAAAGAGGATGCGTGTGAGAAGATGTTTAGGTCCAAAGGTATAATACTCTAGAGAAATCAAAGTGCAGGATCGAGGGAACTCTCGAAGCTCCGAAGAGCCATAGTCCATATCAACCATTCATTTGAGAGGGATGTGTGTCATCAGAATGGAGGAGGTCCGGAAGTTCGACATTCTAGGGAATTAGAATTGATCTGTAGTGGAGAGCTCCGAAGTCCCATAGCCTAGAGTCAACAACCACCATCAATTGACGTAGACATGTGGCGTCAGATCATGAAGACTGGAGACTTGAAGCCCCAAAAGAAATTGGGTAAGTGGATTTCAATCTCTCCGGAGTCCTGAAGTCTATAGTTGATCTGGGTCGTTGATTTTTTAGAGGACACATGGTAGTGGATCCAGAAGTTCGACACTCTGACACTCTAGAGGAAACATAGTGCATATTCGGGAAGATACCCATAGTCCTGAAGGCCAGAGGTCATCATACTCATCCAAATGTGGGGACACATGGCATCAAATCGAGGAGTCTAGAGGTTTATCAGTCTCGGATAAATGTGGAATAGTTATTTAGAATTCTCTAAATATCGGTCGTCGAAGCATTATGGGTCATTGAAATTAGTGGGAATAAGGAACCGTCAATAGCCTTTGGTTATTCGGGACTTTTCCAATTCCCCAGTCTGAAAGATTTGTAATTGTTAAGTGTTGGAAAAATTGTTGAATCCTGAAGTGCGAAAAACACACGTAGGTCATCGATCAGAAGGAGGAGTGCTAGTTGTCTGATTGCCTTATTGGAAATCTTCTGGCATTTTGACATCGAGAGATATGAAAGGTCATTTGTGTGCATGAAAAAAATAAATTGTCGAAGGCCGAAAGAGAGCAACCTGAATTGTCAATCTATGGAGCATGAGGTCTGTCAATCTATCACTTCAGCGTATTCACCGATTTGAGGATTTTGAAGATTTGTGGAAAATCATTGAGGAAAATTCACCAAAGCCCAATTTGTGAAAGATGAATAGATTCGTTGATCTCGTGGTGGCATGGGAACCATCCGATATGTATTTTTTGGTGATCGACACTTTTCTAGAGCTATGTGTATTGGAAGCTATTAGAAAGTCACCGAAGTTGAATCCCCGTGGAGAATTTGAGTCATCTATATTGGTTCTTGTTGATGGATGTTGATCTTGTTGCCTATTCATTTTTGACAGTTCAAAAATTTTGTACATTCGAAGGAGTTGGGTGGAAAGAAAGGAAGATATAGTCGAAGCCCGAAGCATTGAAATAGCATGCAGTTCTTAGGGGTTGGTCACATCCTAGGGTCATATGCAATTTCGGCGAGAGTGAAAAGGGATAGGGGCCCATATTTGATTTCAAAGGCAAAGGGTCTTAGTAAGATATTGTGGGTTCATTCTTGGACCTATACATGGAAAATTAAGGACTTGTGTTTGATAATGGGGGGATCAGTAGGGCCCGAAGAGATGATCCGATTCCTAATTTGAACAATCGTAGACTGGGAGGTCGCACAGACCTTAGGAGAGGGTAGGGTCTAGATTGAGTGGTGTCAGAGCCATAAAAAGGTTCTAGACTAGTACCAATAAGTGGTATCAAAGTGATAAAAAGGTTATAGTATGATACCATCAAGTGGTATCAGAGAAGGATTTTTTCTGCAGGTAAGAGGTGAGTGAGGAATGTTTTGGTCTGATACCAACAATTAGTATCAGAGCCTAATTTTTGTTTATGGACAACACACAAGGGATAGGAAAATACAAATATTGATTCTCTGAGACAATTTTTTGCAAGTGTGTAGCAGTCAATAGACATCCAGGAGGGCTACAACAGAAAGCTAATGATTCTCTCATTTGGAGAGCATGCAAAGTGGATAGCCGGGTGGGCTGAAAGATAAGAACCATTTTTTTTCTTGGAGTTAGAAAGAGAAAATGGCTACTAAAGGCCATAAACGAGGTCATAGAAAAAACTACCAACAAGAGAGAAACAGAGAGAGGGATAAAGAGCTTAAGAAGATATGAGAGGATCCCAACATTATGATGTTGAAGTTACAATAGAAAGCAAGAGGAAGTCGGAAATATGAATGGCCCTTGAAGAGAAAGGTAAGGTGGTATGTCTAGAAGTTGGTTTCTAGGAGGTAGCGCCAAGTATTGGGAAGGTGGTTGAGGCATGCTAGAAACCTCAGTGCCACAGAGGAGGAAATGGTTTTTTTTTGTGAGCCAAAGGTTGGAAGGAACCTCAGTGATGAGGAAGAGAGATAAATTGAATACCTCATAAACTTCTAGGTGGGAAGAGGTGGTAGTGCAGATTTCCAAGAGGGAAATGAGATGAGACCAGTCAAGGATATCATATAAATCCAAGAGGGAAGAGATGAAGGTTAAAATTTCCAGGAGGGCATTGAAGAGAGATCAAGAAGAGGTCATGTAGACCACTAGGCGGGTAGAAGTGAACTTTCATATTTCTAGGTGGGAAATCAGAAGAGATTGGTGGAATATCTAGCAGAATACCAGGAAGGTAGGTCATAAAACTCTAATATCCAAGTGGGAAAGGAGGAGGAGGTGACACTGTCTGAAACTATCAAGAACTCATAGGATAGTTGAGATCATCCAGGAGTGCTAACAGAGGAGTACGATCAGAGGCACATTTTGATCATTGGAGGAATTAGTGTATTCCTACCAAGAATCTTAGTAGATGGAATTGCACATGTTGAAGGTGATAAGAGACAAGACAACCAACCAATAATTTCACACAGGAGAAGGAGTAGAAATTTACATATTCCTAGGAGATGGAAGAAGAATAAGAGCATACATTTCATATGCTCACTCAGTGGGATAAGGACCTAAGAATGATAGAGGATTGGTTAGGAAATCCAAGATCAAAATAATATTGCCAGAGGGATGCAGTTATGAAGAGTGGAGAAAAATCCCATCTTGAGGAGGAGTTGAATGAAGCTGCACATGTACCAACACAAGGAGAGAAATTCAAAGAAAAAAAACTATTAGGGGAGATGGCTGAGCAGAAGCTTAGTAGCATGGCTACAAAATTTGGACCTGCAGTGGAGTGGAAATCCCTGGAGGAAACGGTAGTGATGTAGTTCCAACACATCCAACAAGTCAATTTGGAAACTGATGAAGATGAGTTGCAGCATAGAAGACTACAAAGGAGGAGCCAACCAGTAGACCAAAAAGACAGAGTGATAGAATATATGAGGTTGATGTTGGAAGAAGCAAAGAAGGAAAGCAACATTAGAGAGAGGTTGATCAGAGGAGAATCTGGAGTAGAAGAAGAACAACAACAAAGTAGAGAAGTAGGTTAACAAATCCATAATGAAATTTGGGATCTTGGAGGATCTCAACCTCAACAACATGGTTTCCATGAGCATGAGCTCATGATTTTTTTCAGTGCAGGAGTATGATGCAGGAGCATCACTCCACCTCAAAAAATGCACGAGTGCATCAGCAAGCCAGTGCATCAACGCACATGGAGGAACGGTTCCAAGGGAAGAGAGGCACAAATCCTCTCATTTTGAGCCAATTTTTTTTTTTTTTTATGTAATTAAATGGAATTAAATGTTGAAAGGATCAAGGAAATCTGAGCTATTTGCCTTTGTACAGGGTGCATGTGAAGTCTCCTTTAATGGATGACACATAGATAGGCTTACTTCTAGTTTGGACTAGTTGTCCATTGATTGTAATTGAATGGAATTCAATACGAGTAGTTAGATGGAGGGAAGGCTCGAGGAGCCTCTCTTTTCTAAAATATCATTGTGTAATGATTGGTTAGTGTTATAAGTTGTTGATGAGCGAGTCAAGAGAGCACAAGAGAGGAGAAAAAGTCTTGAAGACTCTATTGCAGTCCAACCTTTGTAAATATTTGTACAGAAACATTATGATATAATACAAAAGCATTTTTTCTTGCATATGAGGTGTCTATGTTTTTATGTGTGATGAATGTTCATTTTCTGAATGTTTCCTATGTTTATTTATGGATGTTGGAGATGCGCAAGTATGATACATTTGTAGGTTTATATAGAATTCTCTATATTTGTGAATTTATCAGTGTTATGGGTTCTTAGGCTTGTGTAAGGAGTTCACACTAGATTTAGAGAAAACTATGTGAATCTAGTGCAAGGAGTTCACTTGAAATCTCTTTCAAGTTCAGAGAAGAGTGTTCCAGGTGGGTACACTAGAACAACCTCAACCTCAAAAGAAGATAAAATTGTGCAAGGATTGCACATAAGAGTTGTTGAACACTCTGAAGAAGACATACGAGAGTTATTGAATACTCCGAGGGATCTGCAAGGAGTCCATTGAGCATGCACGAGGAGTGTACAAGAACTCTATTTTGAGTTCTATGAAAAGGTTTCCAAGAAGAAACACCAGAAGGAAAAGATTAGGTGGAGCAGTTCAATTATGAACAGAGAGCACAAGGAGTGCACAAACGAACTTTTAAGAGTTTAGGTTTGAAGAGGTGAATTCATGCAAGGGGTGCACAAAACAAACCCACTGCTACAGTGTTGGTCAAGCTCAAGAGATTGAGCAAAGACATTTCGAGAGGGTACAAGAAATCATTTGGAGATAATGAAGGGTCGAGACCCTTGGAATTTTGAATGAGTTCAAGCTTTGGAAGGATAGTTCATTTGTGCAGAGAAGACCCGTGCAAGATGTGCTTCAAAATTCACCGAATCCAGAGTGTCGAAGCATTGTGGGTCATTGATCTTAGTGGGGAACAGGAACCATCGATACCATTCAATTATTCAGGACTTTTCCAATTAATAATTACATAGGATTTGAAAGTGTTAAGTGTTGGAAAAATTGTTGAAGCTCGAATTGCGAAGCACACACGTAGGTTGTTGATCAGAAGGAGGAGTGCCAGTTGTCCGATTGACTTATTGGAAATCTTTCATCATTTCAGCGTCAAGATATATGAATGATCATTTTTGTGCATGACCAAAAGAAATCATCGAAGGATTAAAGAGAGGAACATGAACCATTAATCTGTGGAGCATGAGATCCGACGATCTATCACTTTGGTGTATTCGTGGATTCGACGATTTTGAAGATTTGTGGAAAATCATTGAGGAAAAGTTGTTGAATCCCTAATTGCAAAATACACGTAGATTCATCGAATCCCGAATTGCAAAAGACGCATAGAGTCGTCGATCTAGTGGTGGAATGGGAACCATTTGATCTATCTTTTTCGATGATCGACACTTTTGTAGTGTTATGTGTATTGGATGTGGTTAGAAAATCCTTGAAGTTGAATTGCCATGGAGAGTCTGAGTCATTGATATTGGTGAGTGTTAAGGGTCATTGATATTGCTTCCTATTGACTTTCAGTAGTTTTCAAATTTTGTACATTCAAAGGAGTTGAGGGGAAATAAAGGCAGATATTGTGGAAGCCTGAAGCACTGAAATAGTGCACAGTTCTTACTGCATGGTCATAGCCCTAGGTCATATCCAATTTCTACGAGAGTGAAAAGGGATAAGGACTCTTGATTTGAACGATCCTAGACTAGGAAGTCGCGCGGACCCTAGGAGAGGGTGGAGTTTGCATCATTAGGTTTACAAGTGTTAGTTGTTTTTGAAGTGACAATAGGTAATGGTACGGGTGATTAGGGTGAGTGGGTTGAGAGCTTAAGCATGATAATAATTAATATTATTGGTAATTAGAGCTTAGTGGTTAGGTTTTAGTTTTCCTAATTGTCATTTGTTGTGTTTTAATGTTGTAGTGGTTATAGGGGTTTGTAATTATTGTAGTTAAGGGTTATAACTTATAATACTTAGTGATTATAGGGTTTAAGAGAGTTTAACACTGGAGGGAAATAGTTATTATAGGGGATATTCTTTAAATGACTTAGGAATTAAATACGTTAAGGGTTATAGGGACTATGGTTTATATGGCTAAGGATTGGAAATTATAAGAGTTAAGAATTAAATGGATAGGAAATTATAGAGGTTAAGAGTTATATTTGTTAGGGGTTATGGGTTATATGCATTACAAGGGGTTGGCATTGAGGGATGATATATCTTAGTTGTTACCAAGGTTATATGGGCTAGGGATTATGTAAGTTCTGTGTGATAAGGTTATAATTGTTACATGGGTTAGAGGTTATGGTTTTA
>JZKD02S2355210.1:789867-800085 GCA_000966675.3 Picea glauca | reverse complement strand
AGTATCTTTAACTTAATTTCTTAAAAGTTAGTGAATTGTTTTATACTATGGAGATTAATAATATTATATAAGTGAAATTGATTCAATTATCTGTAATTTATGTGTATGAAAGGTTTTGAATTATGTTATAATATGGAAATTATGTATTTGAAATTGTTTTTTACTAATTTATATTTTCACCGTACATTTTATGGAAAAGTATAAATCATTGTTTACAAAGTAAAAGATGATTCCATACATCTCATTGTCACTAACATTTCCCAAAGTCCCGATGTGTCAAACATTTCCAAATGTTGAGATGTGACGAAAATTCTCAAACGTCACAATGTGACAAAACAAAATTCGCGCCGCATTCTAACGACCATTTTCCTAACTGTTGAAATAATGTAACTGTGAAGAGTATTCTTATTCTTATTATTATTTTATTATTAAGATTAATCCCCATTGTGGATTAATCATGTTGGTAATTGTATTAGGACCAAATCCCCTTTTGCGGATTGGTCATCGGACAATTACAAAGAGCAGAATAAGAAGTCGACCCCAGTAGTTATTATGGAAGACCCAGTATTGATTAAAGATGGGTTTACCCACCCAGAGTGAGAGGTCGACCCTACCAGTTGTGACCTTTCACACATGCCAGTCTTGTATAAATAAGAGGCTAGCACCTCACTTCAAACACACAACTATTGGTTTGAGTTATCTCTTGAACATTGTATAAGCTATTTATGATAAGGAATTTTTTGCTCGGTTTTCTTCCCCTAGAGGGTTTCCTAGGATAAATGTTGTGTCTCTTGTGAATGTGTATTTCTTAGTGATCTTGTTCTTATGATGCTCTTATCTATTGAAACACAAAGAACTATAATAATGGAATAAACATTAACATCGTATCAGAGCCAACTTGAAGGAAGCATATTTTGCAAAAGGAAAAATGTCACTATTACCGTACCCAAAAATTAGGCTTTTGCAAAAGTGAATATTTTCAGCTCCCTACCCACCTAGAAAGTTGTGCCCTCCCCTAAGGATCATTTTGGCACTTAGAGCACACATTTTCAGTGGCTAGATCTCCCAAAAAGTGAAACCCTGGTTTCACAAAGTACCAGAAAACCAGAGTACCAGAAATACCATAAGTAGTAGAGTACCAGAAGTACCAGAAAACCAGAAGCACGAGTCCAAAAATCCATAGATCAGATAAAATTTGGATTTTCGAAATTTCGACTTCACCAGCTAACTGGCCTCAGCTCAACGCATCTATCCCCTGGATCAGATTTTCAAAACTCAAAGTTTGAAAAATTAGGGTTTTCTCATAAAGCCCTAAGTTGTAGTTGCAACTGTAGTCTCACAACCAGCTACAGTTGTAGTACTAGTTGCAGTTACAGTCGTAAGAACCTGTTGCAATCACCCTTGAAATTTTCTCAAGAGTTGGCAATGATTACCACTGCTACCACATGGAGCCACTACCTGCAAATGTTATCAAAGGTATGTAATTACATATGTTTAATGGTTAAATCCTAAAGAGTATTTGTAGGAGAAGGGATCTCTTGCCATAGATCTAGAAGGATCTCAAGATCCAACACATACAAGGGGAATGATGCAACCTAGGGGTGATTATTCTAATATACATCTATTTGTTATGAAATTATCTTGACTAGTGTTTCATTTTGAAGCTATGATCAAATTATTAGAAGAATTAAAAGTTGATCATAGAGCTTATCCTCTAACCTAACCTTTTGTCAAGTTAGTGTGTTGTCTTAGTACAAAAGATAGGTTGAAGAAATCACTCGTCACTTGAGTGAAGGAGACCTGAAATAAAAGCAAGCACTTATTCTTGAGGGCAAGGCTCCAGGTTTGATTAATCAAGATTCAAAGGTACACATGACAAGTTGATGACTTTAGTTGAGATAGAAATCGTCATAAAGTATTATACTTGATAGCATGTGAGAATATAGATGTAAATACTTTGCCTGATATGACTAACACCTCCTCTAGGAGAAACCTTGTGTGGTAGTTCCAGGTTGCCATGGAAGAATGCTTGGTCACAGCACTATGAGAGTGTTGAAATCATTCTGTATTGTATTCCTTACCTTTAATCTTTGCTTCAGATAAATTATAAGTGATATCTCTAAAGGAGCTACTGTGATAATTGTTCGTGCTATTTCTTTATATTATCAAGAAGGATATTATTCTTGCTTGTTGTTTTGTTGACCTTGCTCCGGGTCACATGAGGAAGCTATAGCGAATGTTGCAGAAGGAAACGTGCTAAAGGAGAGAATATAAATGAAGAAACCATCAGTGGAAAAGAAGAATGTGGGTCACTCACAAGCTGCCATGACCCACACTATTGAAGAATCCATGTGAACTCTAGAAGATTAACTCACATCAACTATAAGGCGCTACATATGCAAGGCTGTCACAAGTTTACCAGAACTCAAGGTTGATCAATAGGGCATATGCAATGGATGCACGCAAGGGAAGAACATCAAGAACCCGTTTTCAAAGAGGGAAAACAAGGTAGAAGGAGTCCTAGAATTCATTCATTCAGATGCATGTGGACCAATGCCATCATCCTCCATTAATGGGTATGTATACTATGTATTATTCATTAATGATTATTCTCATAAAAGACCTGGATATATTTGAAGTGTTCAACAAGATCAAGGAATTCAAAGCCTTGATAAGAGAACTCTTCTGTAAGGAAGATTAAGATACTCATGTCAGCTAATGGAGGAGAATATACCTCTTAAGAGCTCATGAACTTCTGCAAAGATGTTGGGATAAAGATCCCCAACAAAACGGTGTAGTTGAATGAAAGAACAGAACCATGCTGGAAGTTGTGAAGACTATGATCAAGATCTTCCTATGTGCGTATGGGAAGAAGAAACAATAATAGTTCTTTATGTGCAGAACCGATTGCCCCATAGTGCACTTGGGCTCAAGACACTAGAAGATATGTTCATAGGAAAGAAGCCAGAGGTAAGTCATCTCAAAATATTTGGTTCTCCAGTGTTTATTCATATAGCAAAAGAGAAAAGAAACAAGCTGGAACCCTCCAGAAAGAAGGGAATATTTGTGGGATACTGTGAAGTATCCAAGGCCTTCAGAATCTAAATACTTTCTCACCACCATATTGAGATTAGTAGGGACATGACCTTTGATGAAGAAGAAACACTTAAGAAAACAATAAGATGCTAGCTTGAAGAAGTATATGAAGAGGAACCTGTAAATCCCAGGATTGCAGAATCCATGAGGGAAGTTCCCAGAACTACAGAACCTATAAGGAAAGTCGTAACTTCCCTTGATGAGGAGACTCTTGAAGACCATGATGTAACAAAAGTTCAAGAACCTCCTCATATGACCTTCTCCCATAAAAGAGATCTTGCTTGGGCAAGAGAACTTATACAAAATGGAGAGAAGTATGGTGTTCCAGAAGGGACCATGAGATAGGTGAAGAGACTAAAGCCATTCTCGAGTTACACAGCTTTGATGTGAAATCTACTTGATGAAGAAACCACATGCTTTGAAGAGGCCATCCAGAAGAAGGAATGAGCAGATGCCATGATAGAGGAATACCAATCCATAATAAATAATGATGTATGGGAAATAGTTTCCAGACCAAAAAGTAAGGATGTGGTATCAGCAAAATGGATCTTCCAAATAAAACATGCTGCTGATGGAAGTATTGAGAAATATAAAGCAACATTTGTCACTCATGGATTTTCCCGGAAGGAAGGTATTGAATATGAAGAGACATTCTCTCCTATGGTCAGATACACTTTGATCAGAACCATTATAGCTCTTGCTACCAAGATGAAATGGAAGCTGCACCAGATGGACGTGAAGATAGATTTCCTGAATGGTGTTATTGAAGAGGAAGTGTATATAGAGCAACCCTAAGGATTTGAGGTTGAATACAGAAAGTCTCATGTCTGCCGATTGAAGAAAGTCATATACGGATTGAAGCAAGCTCCCATAGCTTGGTATGGCCATATAGACAGTTTCTTGATGAGCTTAACCTTTACCAAGAGTAAAGAAGACTCAAATCTCTACTTCACATGGATAATGAACCAGTAATATTAATATTGTACGTGGATGACTTATTCTTAACTGGAGAAGAAAATCTCATCGATGAATATAAACAAAGGCTTGCCGTAGAATTTGAAATGAAAGACCTTGGCCTAATGCATTACTTCTTAGGTCTTGAGGTATGGTAGAGTCCAGAGAGAGTCTTTCTTAACCAAGTGAAGTACATGGTCAAAATCCCTGCGACATCCCTTGCAACCTTCAAGGCATAAGTTTGTTTATCTCGTCCTTCGACAAACTCAAAGGTATATCCTTCCTGATCTTTTCTCTTATCTTTCAAGTCCCTTCCAGAAACTCCTTGCACTCACTCCTTACGACAAACCTTCAGACACGACTAAGTGTTGAAGTCTTTCATCCTGTGCACTCCTGCAGCAGAAATCCTGCAATCTCTTTGCTCAGAATCACAACTCTAAGTCTTCATCCAGCCTGCGCACACCTTGCATGGATCTGGTGCCAATTCTGTACTTCTGAGAACTTAGAACAAAATCTATCCCTACTTGAACCCTGCAGTCACGCACTCCTTGCGGACAAATTCAGTTGCACTCCTTGCAAGAATTTTCTGGTTCAGGATAAAGAAACAATTGAAACTAACTTCTTGTTGTCACAGACTTCAAATTCAACCATGAAATCACATAAACCGCATATCAAAGCAAATGTATGACAAAAAATAGACATCCATGAGAAAAATATCAACACACGGAGAATAGACACATAACCATGAGATTGAATCAAGCTATCTTCTATTAATTCAATATCTATACATGGGTGTTCTTCATACACTTCTCTGCTCTGCTCTCCTGAGTGCTCTCAATATCCAGAATTATAATACAATGTACAAGTGAGGGTGTCTATATCTTGTTTCCCTCTCGAGCTCTAAAAGCTATCAAATCTAGAATTAAATTCTTATCTAACTTTACATTAAATCTATTAAATGCCTCATCTACCCAAGGACGTGAGTTTATCCGCTCAAGGTCCGTTACTATATACAAACTCCGCTTCATCAAATCAACACATTAATGTTTGTGCAACAATGTCAAGGTGATTTCAAAAAGAGATTTGTGTTGTCTTGTCCAACTGTCTGCCGCTTTTGTGCTGGCTCGCTTGACGTGGGCGATGCTCCTGCATCATACTCCCTCGCTTGAAAATTTTCACGGGATCCTGTCCATGAGTTCTTGTACTATTTATCCATGCTTCTGTATCACTACTTCTCTTTCCCAGCTGGCATTCTCCACTGGGTGGTTCTTCCATTCGACCAGATACTCGAAATACTGCTTTCGCCTAGTCTTCTTACCCACTCGCTTGTCCAGTATGCATTCCATCTGTGGCTTCTCTGCAATCGGCATCTGCTTCTACCATTGGACTTCTGGCTGCTCATCATTTCCAGCTACTGCTTCTTCAGCCTTGTATGGGTATAAATTCGAAACATTGAATATTGGAGATATCCCGATGCCATCCGGTAACTCAATTTCATAAGCATTTTCTCCGAATTTCTTCAAGACTCTGCATGGCCCAATTTTCTTTATTTTCAGCTTGTTGTATGTTCCCCTTGGGAACCTTTCTTTCCTCAAATGTGCCAGAACAAGATCCCCAACTTCAAACTGAAGTTGTCTCCGATGTTGATCTACTCTGTGCTTATATTCCTGATTTGAATTTATCAGTTGCTGCTTCACCTTACTATGAAGTTCTTTCATCGCCTCAGCAAACTCTTCTGCACTAGCGCTGCTAGTCACAGTCTGTTATGACTCCCTAAGTTTATAAACTCCCCTCGGTTGTGTCCCATACACAATCTGAAATGGAATCTTCCCTATGCTCCTGTTCACAGAATCGTTGTATGCAAATTCTGCATGTGGTAATATGTTATTCCAGCTGTTGTGGTGCTCTGTCGCCAAGCTTTTGAGTAAATCTCCCAGACTTTTGTTGACCACTTCCATCTGTCCATCTGTCTGAGGATTATAAGAAGAACTAAACGCCAAGTTAGTTCCTAGATTCTTCCATAGCGTCCTCCAAAAATGACCTATGAATTTTGTATCCCTGTCTGAGACTATGCTTCTTGGCAATCCATGGAGTCGGATGACCTCCTTGAAAAATAGATTCGCAATGTGAGTCGCATCGCTGGTCTTCTGGCATGGAATAAAATGTGTCATTTTAGAAAACCTTTCTACCACCACAAAGATGGAATCAACACCTCTTTGTGTCCTCGGCAAACCCAATACAAAATCCATGCTTATCGCCTCCCATGGCCTCTCAGGTATGGGCAATGGCTGATAAAACCCTGCATTCTGCTTTCTTCCTTTTGAATGTTGACAAATCCTACATCTGTCAACAAATCTTTTAACATATTCTAGCATGCCCGGCCAAAAATATGATTCGCTCATCTTTGCGAATGTTTTGTCGTTGCCAAAATGCCCTGCTAAGCCTCCACTATGCTTCTCTTTTAACAGATTCTCCCTCATGGAGCAATTTGGAATACACAACTGATTGCCTCTAAAAAACAATCCTTCCTGGATCATATAATCTATCCAAGGACTCCGATCTCTAAGAACTGGATTCTTAGCTTCTTCATACGCTTCCTCGAAATCTGCATCTCCTGCGTACATATCCCTGAGATTTTCAAAACCCAAGGTCTTGACTCGGAACTCCTGCAACAACAAACATTTCCTACTCAAAGCATCAACCACTTTATTAGCAGTTCCTGAAATGTGTTTAGTTACAAATGTGAAATACTACATATACTCTACCCATTTTGAATGTTTCTGATTCAGCTTCTCCTGCTGAGTCACAACCTGTAATGCATGATTATCACTATCCAACACAAATTCTTTCAGGATCAAGTAATTCCTCCACTTCTTTAATGCCTGTATGATAGCATAAAACTCCTTATCACATGTGGAGTATTTTAGCTTTGCTTCATCCAGCTTCTCACTAAAATATGCAACTGGCCTGTCCTCCTGACTCAATTCTCTGATACCACTATGATGCAACCACGCTCCACGAGCGCGATCGCTCCCTCAGGACCTTCTCCTTCAATGGCCAAATGCTTCAAATGTTCAGCCTTCGTCTTGTTGAAAATCAGTATATCATCCATATATACAAGGACAATATTTCTGATGAATTCCCTTAGGACTTCATTCATCAGCCTCATGAATGTGCTCGGCATGTTTGTCAAGCCAAACAACATGACCAGCCATTTGTACAAACCCTTATTTGTCTTGAATGTTGTCTTCCATTCATCACCTTCCCTCATGCGAATCTGATGATATCCGCTCTTTAGATCAATCTTTGAAAAATAATTTTCCCCACTCAGGCAATCCGTCAGATCATCCATTCTTGGCAGTGGAAATCTGTACCTGATGGTAATTTTGTTTATCGCTCTTGAGTCGGTGCACATTCTCCAACCCCCATCCTTCTTCGGAATAAGCACTGTTGGAACAGCACATGGAATCAAGCTCTCCCCGACCAATCCTTTGTCCATTAAATCTTGGACCTGTCTCTTGACCTCTTCATTCTCTTGTGGCATCAACCTGTACGTGAATTTATTTGGCAAACTCGCTCCAGGTATGAGGTCTATGTGATGACTCACACTTCTCATCGGTGGCAATGAATGAGGTAATTCGTCCACTATGATATCAGCGAACTCTTCTAGCAGTTCCTAAACCTCAACTGGTAAATTGTCCACTCTTGTGCTAGTCAGAACAATCCTTGATTTTCTAACCAAAAAGAATTGTGGATCTTCTTTCTTCTCCATTTCTGTGAGAAGCTCCTTCCCACTCATGAGAAGTATTGTGCTGTTTACTTCTGACTTCACCTCCTTATCCTTTATTGGAAGCAACATATGGGTTCTTCCATTCTTCTCTAAAGTATATGTGTTCATTCGCCCTCATGAACCACACTTCTGTCATATTTCCATGGTCTACCCAGCAATAAATGACATACATCCATGGGAATAACATCACATAAAATCTTATCATTATATCCTCCCATCTTGAATTCAACTAAACACTGTTTAATGACACTCACCTGATGTCCCTTCTATAGCCATGAAACTTTGTATGGACTCGGGTGATCAGTTGTCTCCAACTCTAACTTTTCCACCATCTCGGTTGAAACGAGATTGTTTGTACTTCTTCTATCCACAATGACCTTACACTTTCTGTCCTTGGTCTTGCATGTGGTTCTGAAAAGTTTGGTCCTCTGAGCTGTGTCCTCCACCTCTTTCTCGGGTGTTAAGAGAACTCTGTGCACCGTCAGTGACCTTCCACTTCATGTGTCTTCATTCTCAACATCATGCCTTTGCGCTTCAGTGATGTGAGATTCTCCAATATCCTTCTTCTTCTCTGGACACTCGAATGACTTGTGCCCATTCTTCCCACATGTAAAACATGTGATCACTCTACCTCTTCCTCTACCTCGACCTCTAGTACGAGGAAGAGTGTTTGCATCAACATAATCTCCTCGCTGATCATTTTGCTGTCTTCTTGGCTCAACATATGGCTGCCTCTGTGATGTTCCACCTTTTTTAGCTTTACCCTAAGGTTTCTTCCATTCCTCCTTGGGCTTCTGATATTTCTTCTAGGCAACTACCTTTCCTTTGGGCTGACTCGTACCTCACCCTCGCTGACCCTGCTTGCGGCTCAGCTTCTCCTCGGCTTTCAGAGCCATCTGGTAAGAATCCTCTATCGTCCTGATGGTAACCATGCTTAATTCATCCTGAATGTTGTACCTCATACCATTCAGATATCTAGCAACCTTCTCATCCTCACTCTCTCGATGGCCTGCTTTGATGTTGAGCTTGTAGAATTCTTCTGTATACTCCTTCACCGTCATCAACTTCTGTCTCAGGTTCTGCATTTGCTTGAACAACGTGATTTGATAATCCCTTGGGATGAACTTTTCTTTCATCTTTGCAATTGTTTGATCCCAGGTTTTGATTTTCTTCTTGCCCTTGCAGCGTCTGTCAGCCTGTAGCTCATCCCACCACAATGCTACATGTCCTTTCAAGCACGTAACTGCATGCCTGACTTTCTTATATTCTTCCACATATTCATAATCGAAGTATGTGTCAAGAGCCCTAATATAATATAGCAACTCTTCTACATCTAGATTCCCCTCGTAGATTGGAATGTCCATTTTCTCCTTCGCACCCATTCTGGTGATAGATTTAATCAACTGCTCGGTTGATGCATCCTCTGCTGTGACCTCTTCTTCATGTCCAACTTCCTCTTCAACTTCAGAATCACTAATATCCCCTGCACCAACTTCGCGTCTCTGTTTTGTCTCCATCTCCTCGAGCCTTGCTCGGAGATCTCTCATCTACCGCTCCATTTCTCGATTCCCTGCCGGCCTGCCCCTTCTTCTCACCTCCCTGTCTTCTGGGTCAAGTGACTGCCTTTCTCTTCTCGGCGACATGGCGAATCTCTTTTCTCTCTGTCGTAGAAAAGAAATATAATCCCGCTCTGATACCACTTTGATGCAACCATGCTCCACGAGCACGATCGATCCCTCGAGACCTTCTCCTTCAATGGCCTAAAGAGCTACAACGCCCTTCGAATCCCTTATCAATAATTTCTCACCCCACAGGTTCTCTTCGTCGCGCGACCCCCTTCCTTACTCCTCGACAGATCGTAACTCGTGACCTCGCTACTCGCGATACCAAACTTTTGGGTTTTCGACCTTCGATACCCGAGGTACCCAGACTCCGATATGCACGTGTGACTTGAATCGTCCACACCCATCACTTCACTCGAGATTCTGCACTATCGCTGTAGTGTCCCCAAGGCCAAGCCCCGATGTAAACCATGCTCTGAAAGAGATTGTAAATATGTTCTATAGGATGGTGAGCCAAGTTTTGTATAAGTTGTAGGCTTATGAGTTTTGTTAGGCCAGGGAGCCTAAGTGTTGAAGGCCAGGAGCCTGTGATATACTTGTATGTATGCAGGTCAATTAATAAAATATAAATACCACTGGTGCAGACCGACCACGATGAAAGAGTGATGGGGGACTGAGCGTCCACAGAGTGGGCAAGGAACTAGGGGCTGGAAGGTGGGAAAAAGGGGCTGAGTGTTGAACCTAGGGGCTAAGCCTAGGGGGCTTAGGCTTGGAATAATATTTTAATATTATTTCCAAAAAGAGCCATGTGCATAT